>JAODLL010072733.1:0-16457 GCA_026546735.1 Forbesichthys agassizii | reverse complement strand
GAGCTTCTCACCCTATCTCTAAGGGAGAAGCCAGCCACCCTCCTGAGGAAACCCATTTCGGCCGCTTGTACCCGTGACTAAATTATTGTTTTTATAAAAATCTGCATTATGTGCTAAAACATAACTACACGTCATATCCGTTAAAAGTCACTCCAGCACCTGGCTGGTTTTCAACAGTACACTCATACGTCATCAAATTTTAATGTTAATGTTACTGGGGGTCCCCCTCTTAGCCCCTCCCCTTCCCTCACTCAGCTCCTTGATGCATTTCTCAAAGTGCTAGTGGGTGGAATCAGGCTCAGAGCTGGGGTGCAGGTACACTTTAATTAGACAACTGGATGCTCTTCCCTGTCATTTGACCCTTCTGTGTACTGTAATGTAATGTACTGTATCTTGACTCTTCCTCTGGCAGCACACCTAATCAGTGAGCTCCCCACTTTATCTGTCTCCAGGGGCAACCGAGGAGTCTGGCACTCATCTCAAAGTGGCACAACTCAAGTGAGGAATAGCACACATGGAAAAGGGGTTATTTATGGGTCTCCTTGGTTGCTGTGCTGTGTGGGGGAAGTGTAGACTATATTGTATGGGTCCCAGTGATGTGTGGACTGTGGGAATGTGCATGGTCACGTGCATATCTATACGTGTATTTGTGTGCATGTAGTCAGAATGATGCGTATGCCAGCAGAAATTTACTCTCAAAATATTGTGAGTGAATGTAAGCAGGTCCCTTTTCAAGTAGAGGAATGCAGTAGTAGACATATTCAGTATTCCACTCAGAGAAAGAGATTGCATATATGTTTACGTGTTAAATCAATATATTTAAATGGGAAATGATTCCTTTAAACATTCGTTTTGATAAATTGCACATATTAAGCTGTCTCTTTGGACAACATTTTATGGTAAAATATTCAAAGGTCTCCTGAAAGTCAGTTGAATATGGTTGCTTTTACTATAACAAAAATGCCAATTTATGCAGAAGGAAATCTACTCAATTGTGTATAGAGCCTTCCTGAATTTGAACCCCACTGACACCCAACCAAGGATTTTATAGTGTGATGCTTTGTGTTGACAGAGATAGAGCTGAGCCGAATGAAAGATTAAGATACTCTCCTGCTCTCTACCTCAAATACTGTCCAGTAGGTCATTATCATAAACTGTGGGCCAGTGCACCAACACTATACTGAAGCCATCAGCTTCACAAGATTGTCAGTCTTCTATTATCATTGTGCAATACAGCAGAAGAGCGATGAGGTGTACAAGCACACCAAATATATACTGCCCTGGCCTATGTCACACATAATAATACAGTAAACCTTCCATGCCATTACATGTTGATCATAGACTGTATATACAATTAGATAAACCCTCCCTGAAGTCACCTATAGCTTTTATCAAGAACGTATTTGAACACCGCGCTTGGCTGGTACTGGCCATCGCCGTCATTGCAGTACCTCAAGCCGCTTGTAACGCCCCCGTACGCCCTTTATTCATTATAATGGAGAAATGCATGGCTAATATATTTTAAACTGATGAGTTAGCAAACAACCCCCCCACCCCCACCCCGTACAGTTTGTAATGAACGGGGAGACCAGCTATAGAGGCCAAAAAAACGTTTTTTGAACCAGGCAGTAAATATGTTTATTTTTGCTGTAAAGTCAGAAATTTTGACTTTGTTGTCTACGGGGATTGACTGCCTTTTGCAGCCAGCCTCAAGTGGCCATTCTATGAACTGCAGGGTTTGGCACTTCCGCGTTGAATTTATTTCTCAGCACCGGAGGTTACCGCTTGATTTTGATGTGTTAGAATGTACATTTCAATTATTGAAACAGAACTGTAGTTGTACAGTAGAGTTTGGGAGGAGTATAGAGCCGTGCCAGCCACACAACACTCAGATGTGGGAGGGGCCTGGCTCTGCCTCAACAACAATGTCCTTCAGCCACATATCAAGCATCAGCTGATCCCAATCATCTTATTGCCACTGGTCGCTACTAGCTGGTCGCTTATTTAAACGTCCTTAGCCTACTCCCATGCTTGGTGCTTCTTCTGCAAGGTTTTTTGCAATCTACCTCCACCCCACCTCCTCCGTTCATGCTGTGTCTGACTTACTCAATGTCACGGTGTTGTATGTTCTGTATCATTTTAGGGGATGGTGGGGGGGGGTCTTTTTGCTACTCTCCCTGTCTTGGGCTGGGCTTTCCATATACACATGTAAAAGGCTTTCGATTTACACATGGAAAGGGCTTTCCATATACACATGGAAAGGGCTTTCCATATACACATGGAAAGAGCTTTCCATATACACATGGAAAGGGCTTTCCATATACACATGGAAAGGGATTTCTATATACACGTGGAAAGGGCTTTCCATATACACATGGAAAGGGCTTTCTATATACACATGGAAAGAGCTTTCTATATACACAAGGAAAGGGCTTTCCATATACACATGGAAAGGGCTTTCCATATACAAGGGCAAGGAGCTCCCAGAACAGAGCGATACCTCCAAACATAAATAACTTATAATAACTAACTAAATACTTATGTTGACTATAAAGGTAGTTCAGGACACACAATCAAGCTGTCTCTTCTTTAATGAAGAAACCAGACAAATCATCTCATCTATTAACCTTCTACCATATGCTTGCCCTGCTTGTCTGACTGACTGATGTGTGTGGTTACAGTTATATGGGCTTGATAGAGCAGACCCTGGAACCATCTATATCCTGCAGCACATCATGTGTCAGCTCCATCACCTCCAAACACACACATGCGCGTGCACGCACCCACACACGCCACGCACGCACGCACACACACACACACACACACACATACACACACACACACACAGAGACAAGCACAAAGCCACAGGCCATGCTTAGGTGCTGACCACAGTAGAGCCCAGGCGAGAAGATTGATGATGGGAGAACAAGACAATTCAATCACAGAAAGGTAAAAAATCAGGAGTACCTAAAGGTGGAGTCAGTGATGCTTGAGAGAGAGTGTTATTTGAACTTGATCAAAACACCTCCATCCAATGCCATAGGGCGCTTCCTCAGAAGCTCCGCCCCACCAAATTGGACACGCATGGCCAACACTATATTGTTGTGTGGTGTTTTCTGCACCACATTGATTGTGTTCCTATTACTACTTCCTATTATTACTACAGAGCCAGGGCTGTGTAGATTGTGCAGATTGTTTTTTCAGTGCACACGGAGACCGGGCAGCTAATGCCGGGCACACACTACAGGATAATTAGCCTGTAGCTTAGTCTGTTCCTGAACATCCCCTTCCAAGGCCTGATTGGTTTGTTGATGGCTTGATGCCGCATCTTACAGTAAGAGTGGTATTCAAAGATCGGAGCCTCAGCAATCCGACATAGCAAATATTAAACAGGTTCAAAGTGGGGGGGAGGGGGACGCCGAGGGAAGCTTGTCCGGTTGGTGTATTGTGTGTTGCTTTGGACAAATCGTTGCCCTCTACACACATACCGATCAAAACAGTAAAACATACTTTTATCTGTCGATAGGTGACTAGATTGTCTAGTGTTTAACGGACTGTGAAGAGACATCCTTTTAATTTGTGTAATAAGTGTATTATCTTACAATCACTGACTATAACTTTAGTAAGACTTTTTTTACCCTGGTCCTGGGGACCGCCTGCATATTTTAGATGTCTCTGCTCCAACACAAAGGAATGCGTCTTTATAAATCTCTGCAGAAGCCTGATAACCACCCATTCATTTGAATTAGGTAATGTAGCAGACATTGCATGCATGGTGTACAAAGGTGTACACATGTCCACATGAGTCCAATCGTTTCCCTGCAGGATTTCCATCCAAACAGAATGGTGGCATGTGGCTTTTGCTAAATGTAATTCATTTGAACCAAGGGATTTAAAGTGATTGAAGGCTAGACGCTGATAATGTCATGAGTGGCCCCAGGGATAACGCTCTCATGCACCTCCTATTCTATCTTGCCTGTGTACTAAACACCGTCACGCAGACAACACATCATCACTATTCTGTGCACCTGTGTGTGACTGTGGGGAGGATATATGTCAGGGATTATGTTTGTTCTGTGTCAGTTATTGTTTCAGTGCACATACACCATGTATTAGTTTAAACACAGTGTGTTTTCGCTATTTGTTGTTTTCTTGTGATTTTGTTTGTGCTTTGTAATGGGAAAACACGTGGAATGGATGAATTTATAATGACATGTATAGCACTTCATATGTACTTTGTATTGGAAAGAGCCTAGAACAGGATCTGCTGTCCAAGGTTAGTGTAAACAAAGGAAAGTTCTAGAACAGCTAGGGCTTTCTCTCCACTGCTGACTAATGACCATAGCCAGATGATAAGGAGTTGTCAACTGGCAACTTTAATGTATGAAGGACAGCTGATAAGGAGTTGCTCTTTCACTAAGTATGTTTTTCTGTTTGCTGAACGTGACATGTTTTCTTATATGATTTATCATGCATATTGGGTCAGTGTGGCAGAAGTGGCCTTGGGGTGGGCACTCACTGTAGCTCAAACTGAGTATCAGGAAGCGAGAGGTCCACCAGACAACTCTCCTATTTAACCTGAGGAGCACACCATTTAATCACATTCAGCCTGATACATTGTTGTAGTCGAGACCGCCTAATCCAAGACCAAGTCCACCGAGACCATGTTTCGAGACCGAGACAAGACCAAGACTTTGAGGAGTCAAGACCGAGTCAAGACCAAGACCAGACCAGTTCAAGTCCCATATTGCAAGATACATAGCCTTCTTGCACATCCTGCATTGACCGTGCAGTAGCCTATATTATGCATCGAGACCAAGACCGGTCTTGAGTACTACAACACTACCTGCTGTAGACGATGTGGCGCCCACTAGAAGACTGTGATGCCCACTGTTGAAGATGTGGTGCCCACTGTTGAAGACTGTGGTGCCCGCTGTTGAAGATGTGGTGCCCACTGTTGAAGATGTGGTGCCCACTGTTGAAGACTGTGGTGCCCACTGTTGAAGACTGTGGTGCCCACTGTTGAAGACTGTGGTGCCCGCTGTTGAAGATGTGGTGCCCACTGTTGAAGACTGTGGTGCCCACTGTTGAAGACTGTGGTACCCACTTGCAAGTCATGTATAGTAAAACATCTAAAAGAGAATTTGCTGTGTGAACCAGAACAGTCTGAGCCTGCACTCACTTGAACCCACGTTACATAATAACACACTATTGTAGAAACACCCTACACAAATTGGAAGGTTTTAAAATACTTATGTATTATTATGTAAGTTTACAACTTAAGCATATATTAATTGTTATAAAAAAGTAAATTATGAGTATTCAAGATCCTCCAAAGGCCTGTCTAGGCAAAGTGCATGCTTTGGAATTGTGTTGACAATAAAAACAAAGGAAGATGTCAGAATCCCAATGTACTATGTCGCATAGCAACGACCCCATTACCAGTGGAATGTAAAGGCATGTCTAGATGTGAACACCACAAAGACACAAGCAGTTGTAGTCAGTCCCAGATATTTCAACATAGATAATCTTTGTTAAATAAAACCTTTTGCTATAATTTAAAGATATTCATTTTACACATAATCCTTCATTACAGTACCTAAATGATTACAATATAAGTCTTGAGGATGTATGCATACTGTATGAGATGTCTCCTGATATTCAGCTCACCTAAGGGAAGTAATTGTTTCTCTTTTCATCTCAAAGAAACAGAAGATGAGCGATGAATCATATGAAAGAATCAATTATAAATATAGATTTAAATTCATAAAAAATATTGATTATATTTAATAAAAAAATACAAATGACCAACCCAGAAAGGATGTAGATAAGAGGGCTATAAAGGGGATGTATGATAAATATGTTTTCTTTGCCTGGGGTAATGAGAAGTTATAATGTAAACAAGGATCAGGTTCATGTGATTAATTGTGTTGAGAACTAAGAGAGACAATTCTGTCAGCGTAACGTGCACTTGGACAGTTTGATGGTAACTTTCCAAGTGATTGTTACGCTGACAGAATTGTTGAACTGTTTTGAGCTGTGTATTAGCCAAGATCCGTGGACCCGCAGATTTTGCATTGTTTTATATTTCGTGTCATATCTTCAGAATGATAAATGCTAGAAACTCACATTTCTTTTCTCAATTCAGACATTCAGTTTCGTGTTCAGAGGGTCAATAGTTGTGAAATTATTAATTAATTATTGTGAGAACAATCCAAAATGTCCAAAAAGAGTGTCATATAGAAAATAACCATGTACAGTACATGTGAACAATTAAGGCACAAACGCATATATTTCCTGTAAGAGACAGGTCAGAATGGAAAGATAGTGAGAATGGCAGATACAAATGGTAAGTACCAGAATAACAGTAATTTTCTGTTCCAGGAAATTGTGAGGCTAGCGGTTGAGAGAGGGAGAGAGAAAAAGATCGAACAGAATATGCCTATAGAGAGAGGATTGCAGGAGTGGACAATTGAGTGTTAGATCATTGAGCGGTAAAGGTAGAGAGTGGGAAAAACATACAATGATGGTTGAATATAGAACTTCGTGTCAATCATTTCATTCCATATAGGTTTGTCACATATCTCAATTATTACCCATGTCTTAATTATTTACTTTAATTATATTAATATATAACTTTAAAAGAATGTAATATGCCGTTTTTTCCTGCAAACAGCAGACTTTAAATGACACCAGTGGTGTATCCTTAAGCAGATGCGTTGAATAGCAATTTTTGTACCTATGAAACGATTTCCATCTCATGTGTAGGCTACATGGTTTAAAAAATATGAAGATATTATACATTCATTTTAGGTATGGCTATTTTGGTAGCCTATATTGCCTAAAAGGTATAGTCAGTGTTTGTAATAATGTGGTACTTACACAGCCCTGGCTCCGTAAATTGGAACATTAACAAAATGGCGAACACCGCTCAAAACAAGCCCTAGGCTTTGCCATGCGTTTCCAATGTATGGGGCGGAGCATCTGAGAGAACGCTTTATTGCATTGAAGGGAGAGGTGTTAGCAAGTGGTCTCGAGAATGACTAAAGTAGAAGGCTATATGGATGTTTTGTTATGTTTTGAACAAAATGAAAAACATTACACCTTTTGGTGAACCCTCTCTTGCGAATGCTTCTGATTGGTGCTGCAATATATAATAGGGAGTACATTGATTGCTGTGCTGAAGTGAATACCTTGTGTTACACTTGAGTGTGCAGCATATGGTTCTGTAACAGTGGGATTACAGTAATACCCTTTGAAGCAATTAATTTTATCCCAGTTCACATTGTTTAACAGACACATCCGAAAATGTTCCGATCTTTTCATCACTGAAATTACATATGTGCAGTATGATACTGGGTAGTCATTTGGGCACCACCCATCTATAAAATCTTCTTTTAGATTACCTCTGCAATTACAGTATATGTGGGCAATTTGATGATAGACTTTAAATGAGCCCAATCTACCCAGAAGATGTTAATAAAGGCCTTACAGCTCCACCTTACGAGAAAGAACCCCATCTTCTTAAATAATTAAACCAATTTAACCAAATATGAATGCATTTATTTGAAAATCAAAGTAAACAATCAGTAATATACATAAAGATGTAAATAAATAATAAAAATGAATTAATGAATAGACCAACAACAAAACCTGCTGCAGCATTCTGCAAGTCTCTGGTGAGCCCCTATTTTGGGAACAGCCTTTACAGTGATGTGTCCTGCGGCAGTCTGTTGTTCCTACGCCTCACTGCATGTTATTAACTGGCTAACTGTTTCTCTGTATTCAGGTCCATCAGCATATGTAACCTATCAGTGCAGGATATGCAGAGAAAGTATGGAATTGAAGCTTGTTTGTGTGCTAGCGCTACCTGTCCTGCCACAGACTGTCAGTATGCCCAGAGACTACAAGCAATGGATCTGTACAAACACATGCTGTTACTGAGAAGACCCTAAACAGAGGAAAACATAAGTATATGTCATCACACATTAAGCACAAACACAACTTGAGCATATATTGTGAATACATTTGCTGATGTAAAAGTGTACAACTTCTGCACTACTGCATAACACAATATAACTATATTCATTACAATTGTACAGTGTTTCTCAAATGGGGTTACATGTGTACTTGTGGCTTTTGTAGCAGATAAGAGCACAATGTTGCATTACTATAATATTTGGAAAATAATTACCATTGTTCATAACAGTGTTCCACTGTTTAAACCTATTTACATACAAAGCATGATTGTGAATGTTTCCTCACATTTCAAGCAATGATGTAGGGTGTCCTATTTACTGAGTGAACTGTTTGTGAATAGGCTGAGCAACACCATCTTACAGAATTATTATCTGGTGTTTTGGGCGGGCACACACAAGCTCTGCAGGGTTTCAACATTCAACACATTTGTCTGTCCCCAATTATGTATAATTTCAGTTCTCTCTGATATAATTTTGTTTCCAAGAAAATACATTCTAAAAGTCCATGTCATCATGGAAACACATTGGTGTTATCTGACAAGAATACATTAGCATATTGCAACAGCAACCAAGACATGTTTGTTTAGATGACTGTGACAAATAAAACAACACAATATATATTTTAATAGGCTACAATCAAGCAGATTGCTTTTGTTGCATACACAACATTTAGATATACAAACAACACATTTTTCACAAAGATATAAAGTGACACCACTAATGGATATCATACAAGTCATTATACCAAAAGAGAACATTCTTTTCATTCAGGCCTTACCATTTTGCATGTCAACACAATAATATCTTAACAGCACAATTTGCACATACCAGTCATATATTGATACATTTTAAATGATTGCCATCATAGCTCCAATTATTCTCTTTAATCAATACACATTAACAAGGAGAATAAATCATTGGCATGCATTGGAGATAAAGCATGACAATTCACTTGTAATCGCCTTAGTTCCATTAAATTAGAAACTACTCTAGTGTTTTTTAAACAATTAGGGATTTTTGACTAATGACACCCAGAAAGACATGGTTAACTGCCATAGTGCATGCTCAATAGTATATGAACCTTATTGTATAACATAATGTAGACTGTATATGAATAAAATAGACTAACATGATAACATTAAATGTGTTTGTATGGTTTATTTGGCCATGTTTTTAAAATATAAACTATCTCAACATTTGTAAGTAATCTAAAGAGGCACTGAACTTTTAACTTCTGAACACATTGACAACCACTGGTTTAAGTTAACATACTGTAAAAACATATAAACAGGCCATGTATTAAAATCAACAGTGTAATCTTTAAATAAAAATGTGCTTACAGTACATAAAAACACAAGGATGGTGTAGAGTAGACCTGTATAGCCATTGGGCTGTATCATTTAGGCTATTTATTTCAGGCTTATTTGATGCTTGAGAAAGATTGTTGATATTTGAACTCAACATCCTATCTCCCTTCACTGCTCTCTCAGAAGCCCACGACCACACCGTTTGTGTTCCCGCTTAAAGCTGAGGTGGTGTAGGAACACCGTATTGTGTATTGGATGAGAATCATTAATCCTATATTTATATACGCAACAAAATAATACTTTAGAATACAAGTTACCTCTATATGTTTGCAATTCATGTTTAGCATTTAGTTTTTGTTTTTTTGTACAGCAATTAACAGTAATTAACATTTACCATCTATAAACTATAATGTCACTAAACAATATTAGTTAATTTATATGCTTCGCATCTTTTCAACATTTTCTGTAATATATTGATTTTACTGTGCAATAGTTTTACAGTGCTATGTATAATTTTACAGTGCTGTACAGTTTTATAGTACTGAGCAATAGTTTTACAGTGCTATGTATCGTTTTACAGTACTGTGTAATAGTTTTACAGTGCTGTGTATAGTTTTACAGTGCTATGTATAATTTTACATTACTGTCTATAGTTTTAAAGTACTGTGTAATAGTTTTACATGAATGTGCAATAGTTTTACAGTAATGTGTAATAGTTTTACAGTACTGTGTAATCATTTTACATTACTTTGCAATAGTTTTACAGTGCTATGCAATTGTTTTACAGTGCTGTGTAAAGTTTTACAGTGAAATTGTTTTACAATACTATACAACATCTAGTAATCCACAAAATAAATGATATGCCCTAGGCTACTGGTTTCCTAACATTGTGAAGTTTTCACTGGTTGTGATGGCACTTGCAAACCCCAGGTTGACGTAGGCTACTAACAAAATACTCATGCCATGTATTATAATATACATATATTCTCAGTTAGGGGGAGGAAAAATTAGTTGCAGACCTATGGAGAAAATACACAATTAACACTTTTCAGGTAGAACAGATTTTATCCCTTTTACTTAAAGATAAACTCCTGGATTGAGTTATAGCAGATGTGAGCCTACAGTACAAGCTCTGCAGTGGGACATGTACAGAGGAATGTGGTGTGGGCGAGGCATTACATTGACCTGCCCAGTCTCACTTGGGTGGCCCACGCCATCACACCCAGGCACGGACGCTTCCTGCCCAGTCCGAGAGACAGCCCCGGTACCAGGCCCGCGTGATTGGTTGAACGAGAAGCAGCAGGCGAAACCTTCGGAGAAGACCGCAGAAGATGGCGGCCGCTACGACCACCAGCGGTGACATCATCACAAAGCCCAGGATGATGAGGGCAGAACAGCTGTTATCGTCAAGGTAACCGCAGAGAGCAGCAGAGGAGTCTAGGACCTATCAAGGCAGACACAAGAGGAACCACTTAGCAGACTCAATGACCTCATAGAAAGTGACCAGCATACTATATAGTATACACTATATGACCTGTATATCACTAATCATGACATAGAACACATTTAGATTTTATGCGTTATTAAGTGGTTGGAGGTTGGCTGCAGTGTGTATGTGTGTGTTGTGTGTGTGTATGTGCGTGCCTGCGTGTGTGTGCGCGTGAATAGGACCATTAAGTTGTGACAAACTCTCTGCTTTTCAGTACCGATAAGATCATCTCAGCATTGAGCACTGAAACCCCTGAGCTGTCAATCACCTGTGACTGTTGAGACACAGACAAACAAAGGAGCAACGCAGTCCCGCTGCAGGATGATGAATATAGCAACAGCACAGAAGTGGTGAAATGAGACACTGGTGATAACAATGAAAGGCTGAAAGCAACTTTCATAGCTACAAAAATACACGTATCAATATCACGCAAAACACAATAGCGCATTCCCTATTGTGAGATTATTTCAGCAGGAACTTCACATAGAAATGCTCCTTAAGACACACACACACACACACACACACACAATATGTACGCATCTGTACTGAGCATCCTGTTTTACTTGTCAGCAGGCTATAGCTGTTGTTGGCTGTGATTCAGTTCCACATCCCACTGCAGAGCTTATACTGTAGGCTCACTGTAACTCAATCCAGGAGTTTATCTTTAAGTAAAAGTGAGAAAATCTGTTCTACCTAAAAAGGGTTAATCATGTATTTTCTCCATAGGTCTGCAGAGGTTTCCTCTAGCCTTGCACAATCCCTCGCTACAATGGATAGAGCTTGTTAACTTGCCACATTCTTTGTGACTATGGCATGTGCAGTATTCTTGATCATGCTACTGATTTGATTGGACAAAAGGCGCTCCTTAAGTGCTGATGTACTAAATGCACTGGGACTTAACTTCATGCATCATACCACTTTACAGGTGTTCTAAAAATGGGTAATTAAATTAACAGTGGTTACCCAGATCATCTTACCTCAAAGATGAACATATTTCCACAAATAACATTTGAGTTCAACTAAGAAAGGTCACTAGTAGAAGAATTTGTAATTGAAACGATGGAGCAACATAGCATATACTGTCTGAACAAGCGGTTAACTCATCGTAATCAAACGTCACCAAAGCGACTGTCAACATACTCTTTATACACAATAAACGGAAACACACAGATGAATGCCAAATGAATGGTTCAATAAACAAACATATCAGAATCTGTTGTCACTTGTTACTGTTAAATAATAAATGGCGGCCTCGTTCCTATACCACCAAATCCCAGCAAAAGTACACTCCCTCCCGTGTGATATTGCTGCCTTAAACGAACACATCTGTTGTTTTGTACACTCAGTTTGAGTCAGAATTGACCCTGATGGACACAGGTGTATCTCGGTAGCCTGCAATGTGTGCAGAACGCCCCTTGTGATTGAGACCAGTGGAACAAAAACATTGTTGTTTTGGTATGAAACTCAGGGAGCACAACACAGTTGTGAGCACTACTCTCTACTCCTCCCCCAACAGTCACTTTCTGCACAGTTGTGTTTCAAACCAGTAACAGTGTAGGGAGGGATCTGGAGGTTCTAGGTATGTTATAACAGAATTACGGAGTGTACAGTGAAGAAATTATTTAAAAAATCTATACTGATTAAAGCCTGGCAAATGTATGTCCAGGACACTAAGGCCCCTGGGACACATGATCAGATCACCCTGTAGTAACAGAACAGATGGTAAACCTGCCATGGGCCAAGGCCAACAACTGTAGATCTTCTATTAAATGAGGCCTGGCGTGATGACAAGATGGACGATGATCTGGTTTCTCTGCACAGCAGAGTGCACATGATGACAACACTTATCTCCACATTAAGTGTATTACACTTGCCCAGTGGTCACTTAACCTGGTTTTAGACCATGTGCCTAGCATGACACAGATACAAACACCAGGCTTCAACAATCTTCAGTTGTTTCACAACAATTTTGTATCCGTTTTTGAAAATAGTGAAGAATGAATGTAAAGTTTCAGTTTTCCATGTTAATTAGTCAAATATACAGACAGAGCAGCAGCAAAGAATGATAACTAAATCTTTTGTCATATGGGCTTAGATTTTAACATGAAGAATAGGATGATGTTATCCCTGACATGCCACTCTACCTTTAACTAGGCCTACTTACTATAACCCCTACCTGGCTCCTTAAAATACTACTGTAAGGAGCTAATTGTAAAAATAATTCCAAAATTACATTAATATATATGGACCAGGTGCAGTCTGGAAATTATCCAAATGGTCCAAAACAATAAATGGGAAATACTCACAAAGTTCACAAAGGCAGAGATTATCTGTTGTTTGCTGACCAGACATAATCAGATACAAACCTCAAACTGACATAATTGACCGTCAACAGTGTCTGGTGTCTAGATCACACAGGGTGACTAATCCACTAGGAATAGCATTGAGTGTACCTCAAATGCACTTTTGCACAGTGACCTCAATGTTAGGGCTGAATGCTGAAAGCTCTAAAATCACATTGCTCTCTCACACCACCCTCTACTTACAGCTGCCCACACCGCTGTGGTCATCTGTGTTTGATCACAGCAATGAGATGGGGGTGGCATTTGGCATGGGGCGCTATAATGCAGTCAAGGTTTGTTATGTGTTTTCTTATTTTATGTTCACGTAATAAAAAACAAAAACACCCTGAGATCAGTCAAAAGGTTTCACTGTAAACAAGGCTAACAACAACAAATACAGAAGGTGAGTTCCACAAGGCATATGTAGGTAAACATTCAAACAAACCAACATCTAACTGGCATTGGCCAGCTGTTGTATGACAATATTGCCTGAAGGTTTTCTAACATTGTTCACCCACCCACACCAACAAAATGGAAGGTGTGCTCAAGTATACAGCCCATAATCTTAACACAGTTTCAATGATCTAAACAGGACCCCATTTCAGTTGTCTGGAGACACAAACAGCAACCCCTAGAGCGTAACCTCAGTAAGAAACCTGCAGCTCTGTTGCCTCTCACTGAAGACACTCCTAGCCAGCCTGAGGTCGGTGCCGAGCGCCAACTCACCCTGGAGTGGCAGAGGAAGCCGGCATAGAGCAGCAGTGTGGCCGGCAGCAGCACCACACAGAACACCGCTGCCAGGAGCAGTGTGATCACCGTGACGACCGCCAGGTTCCACAGGACCAGGCCGGCTCCGCAGGTGATGCAGCCACAGCGGCCCCTGCGACTGCCCCAGGCACTGCCCTCTGTGTGGGCCATGGGTGGAAGCAGCATCTTCACCCCCTCCTCTGCCCACAACTCCTCCTCTTTCTCCTCCTCCTCATCTCCCACCTCCTCCTCCTCCTCCCCCGCGACACACATCCTGCAAAAAAACAAAACAACAACAACAACAACAACCTCCAGCTGTCACTAAAGTGCATATGGCAGTGGGGGAGGAGTAGAGAGCAGTGCGAGGGGAGGCGCGGTCTCTTTCAGGTTAAAAACACAACAATCATATTTCACTCAGAACACATTTAAGTGCAAATAAATCAATGATCTACCTGCAAGTAGCTATATTTGGCAGGATGGCTCCCCCCACAGGGTACAGAACTGACATGTCTTAAGACAGACATAGTATAAAAGGAGGGGCTTGGGGAGGTGGTGGGATAAAGAGGCTTGCAGAGGCAGCAGCGGGCTAAGGCAGCTTAAATAAGGCAGCCTGGATGCTTTGGCCAATGCATGTAAAGCAGCAATCAGACGGTGGGTCAGCTGGCTGTGATCAGATGATGAATAATCCTGGCCTAGCTTGACGTCGTGGCCTGTCTGAACGAGGCCTGACAGTTAATGTTCAAGCTTTGCAAAGCTGCAGGCTTCAACCATTAAGTTCCAGCTACAAATGAGAAGGTACTTGTAGGTGGCACAACAAACCGTGTGTCATTAAAGTGTGCAAACTGGTTCAGAATGAAGATCCCAGGACGCTCTTGAAAATGAGACTTTTACTCTCAAGAGCCTTTCCTGGTGTAATAAAATAAATGTTTTGAAGATAGCTGCCAGAGTCACTACCAGAACCAGAACCCTGTTACATAGAACATTGTTCTTCAGCAATTTCACTGGCTTGCTGTTTAACACTGCACTGACTTTATGATTCTGCTTCTAATGATACTTTAAAGATTAAAGAAAATTCTACACCAGTTTGTTTGATTATAGTATAGTATAGATTAAAGTTTGCTACTGTATCAAATATTGGCTATATGTGTCTGTTTTGAAAGGCACCTAAAACCCATTATCACGATTATAGGCCTACTAAGTATTTTGACTGCATAATTATGTGGACTTCGGTGAATAACATTGGTAAACTGTAAAACATGCAAATGGGTTTCAGCATATTTGTCATGGCTCATTATTGTGTATAGCGTATGCTATACTGTAACAGCAAACAACTCTTTTACACAGCGGAAGTTTATTTGGTTGCTGATTCTGACACAATACTATAATAATGCAGCAGACCCAATTCATTATTTATGACATAGACACTAAAGGGACAGTATAACTTTGTTCCACCCTAACATATTTTAAATGCTATTTTGATGCAGCAAACCCAACACCATTCTTTGCTATCGTGGCATCACTCAACTTGGTCGATTATATCGATTATGTCACTGAGCTGAGAATTAAATCAGTTCCAAGGTTGACGGTGAGATCCAGAGCCAGTCTCACCCCAATCTCGGGAACCAGCATTTGTTCATAGAGATTGTAATCTCGCCCAAACGTCTGACACAATCATTTACAACACACTTGTGTGGGATAATCTCTGTTGTGTGCAGTTTACCGAAAATAATTTAACATTGCAATTACAAATCGTATGTATTTTATATTGTATATATCAAACAGTGGTCTGGAGTACCCAACGTGAATTCACATGTTCTAAAGGTTGCCATATGGTTATATGCGATTGAATAGCTATGCCATATCAATTAAACTACATTCGATGTATTCACAGCCTACTGTATAAACATCATGCACTACACACACAGTCCTATAGCCTACATGATTAAATGCGTGCCTACCTTGCAATGGCAATTTCCTTCGTTGTTTTTGTTTACTTGTGATAACCGACAATGATTACTTTAATACAATGTTTTTAATTGTCTAGAGTTTCGTAGAAGTGCTGCTTTCTGACATAGAGCAAGAACAAACACATTTGAGACGTAACGCCTAGCTCTAGCGCGTCTTGCCGGAGCGTGAGCCCAGCCTTGCATTTGCTAGCGCACGCCTCTAGGCTACGCTAAACTCTAAAGAGCTTTGAGTCTCAGCACAAGTGTATGAGTTTCCAGCAACCTTCATGGAGGGAGGGAAAAAAATAGGGGAAAATAAACTCGAGAGCAATTCCAAGCACAAACGGAGGAATGCACCTTCATAAAATGTAGAGGTAGATCCATATCCGAGAGATAATTTTATAGTCCAGACAACATTGGCTGCCTGTAAAATGTTTTAGCCTGGCTTGCTCTGTGAAGTTATACTGACCTCTACTGGGATGATTTGCAAACTGCACGTGATCGTCTGTCGTCAGGATGGAGTGCTTGTGTGCGTTCGTTGCAGCAGGGGCATTTATGGCAGGCAACCTCCTAGGGCAGGGGTAGGGAACCCTGGTCCTGGAGAGCCGCAGCCCTGCATGTTTTAGATGTCTCCCTGCTCCAACACA
>JAODLL010072722.1:0-16457 GCA_026546735.1 Forbesichthys agassizii | reverse complement strand
TTGCAACATTTTCAATATGATATTGCGCGACGTGATATTGCGATAACGATACTGAATCGATATATTGTGCACCCCTAGTGCAGTTACACACGTTAAATAAACTTTACATTAATTTTCTTAAATAACAGCCATAGTAGCATAGATTCATCAGGAGTTACCAAAATGATTAGAGAGCTTTTATATCTGACGTTTTATTCTTACCAGGCATTGGTCGAGAGAACGGACAGGTGACCATTGAGTTCTACACCCAGCTCAAGACTGTGTTTGTGGAGATGGGTGATGTGGACAGCCTTTTCTAGAAAGATATGTTCACATGAACTCTAAAGGACACTGCTAAGACATATGAACTTGGGAACAAATGCAGTTGGAAGAAGGAAACTGGATCTCTACGTCAGTCCCACTGAGAAAGGAAGGGTCATTTGACATTTGATTTGTTAGTATGTATGACTGCTGTAATAAATATCAGTAGCATCTTGTGGTCTGTACAATTAACTACCATTTTGCTTTGCCAGATGTGTTTTAGGTCCTGCACAGAAGCAGATTTCTTAACTATTGTACAGGAAGTGAAACTATGTTTACAAATCATGTTTTATTTCTGGAACAATGTTTAATACTGTAGTAAAATATAACCTTTTTATTACAAAGAAAATGTTATTTATATATAAAATGACAATGAGATCTGATTTCGAACAGCGAGGAGATCTAAAATCTCAGCACAACCAATTCAAAGCATCAAATCAATGTTATATTTTTCATCAACATACAAAATAATTCTATTTGTTTACATCTTTACCATAAACGGTGTAAAGTATTGATTTATTAATAATTAATATCTTCTTTTCTTCTTAGCAGCGCCCTTTTTCTGAGATGGAAAAATAGGTAATTCAACAAAATACATATAATGTACTGTATACACTGGTATGCACACATACAGTGGGATCATAGCAGATTAAAGCATACCTTCGCCACGGGCATTCTTGGCTTCTTGAACTGAGCGGACTCTGTAACATAAACGTCAGTATTATTATTATTTAAAATTACAGTTCAGTTTAGTATCACCGGAGTTATGTCAGATTTTCCTACCATCTTCAGAGGGTAGAGTTTCATTGCCGTTCATGTCAACATCCAGCTTCTACATAGAGAAACAGCATAGATAAGTACATCAACAACAACAAGAGACAATGCCAACAATCCAACAACAAAAACAAACGTCTGTGCTCAGGAGAAACGCACCCTGGTGTCTCCCATCCTGGACAGAATTCCTTGGGAGTCCCCGGTGGCGTGCTCGCTTCCCCTCTGGTCAAACTGTCCCTGAAGCCTCTCGAGCCGGCTCTGCTCCGCCGCCACGCCGATCTTCAGGGTGTGGAAGGCCGTCTGCACCGTGCCCACCCTGAAGTGCACTGCCACGCCCTCAAACCACAGGCTGTCGCACACGCCCTCCCTGAATCCCGGTGGCTCGTACTCGGCAGGGGTGACTGGGAGAGCGGAACGGGGCCAGAGGTGCGTTCATAGTGGCAAGCAAAAGGCAAACGTTTGCAAACGTGGTTTATTTTTATGGTTGGCTGCTAACTTGTGCGAACGCACATACACACAAATGGTCTGTGGAGGTAGTTCTTAGCGAACGCACATGGATGCTGGACAAAGGGTGATGGCTTGAATCTAACCATGTGGAATGTTTGACACAAAATGTTCACATTTTAAAGTTCAAATAGTTCTTCCAAATCTGAATGCACCTCAGGGTTGTTTTGGTTAAACAGCAGCAGGACTGTTTATGTCATTACTACATTTCACGTTACCTTTTACCTGGAATTTATGTAAGGTAAGCATTCTGTTTGGGGGTGCCTGACCCATTATTATTAATTATTAATTTGATGTGTGTGTATTTGGCCCTCCAGTGCAGTTTAACCCATCAGTATTCCCCCAATAAGCGGCCACTACATATACTTCAGTGTGGATGCGTGGCTTTATGTCTTACTGTCGTCATAGTAATAGAGCTTCATGGATAGTTTGACATTGTTGGGGAGAGCGCTGAGGTTCTGCATGAGCAGGAAAAGCTTCCTGATCAGGAGCACTGAGGCTTTCTTGGTGTCTTCCAGTGTGATCTGCATCTCCACATTCTTGTTCCTGTGGCGAAACCACAAACCCTCCCTTAATGGCCTCAACTGGAACATTAGCTTGAGTTAGCTGCTACTGCCTGAGCTGCTAACACTTTCATAGCATTATGTAAACATAAAACATAATATTCAACATCATTGAACACCACTAAGCATGTATGTACATCTAACTCAATGTAAAAGTAATAATAAAAATACAGAAATAAAGGTGAATATACTTTTTTATAGTGAGACTATATATTAGGAGCAACAAAAATGCATACCCAACTTGGTACATAGGTTAATGGTCAATATAACATGTTAAATTGATATGTCATATTTCTTGTTTCCATGAAGGAAAACCCTTGTTAACAATATGCCTGTATAAAGTCTGTGTGTTAACCTGAAAATGTCCATCTGCGGTCCCCTCTCTGTGTACTTAAATTTGAACTGGTAGGACTCAATAAAGCACTGTATGAAAAGGAGAACAGAGTGTAATAACAGTGGCGTGTTGGTTCACGCTAGTTGCCGCTGTTCGGCCTTTATTACGAAGATAACTTACATTAGGATCTTCTGGATTGGTGTGCACCTATCATAAAATAAAACACTTATTTTAGTAGAGCAGCTTATTTTTTATGATATCTCCAAATAACAATTGTGTTACAAACTGTAGCTTTCACCAGCACATAATGTTTTCACTGCTATACTGTATATTATGTTACAATGTGATAAGTTATGTATAGTCTTATATATGATTTACTCACCCCAATGAACACAATCTGAAGCTGTTTAAATACCAAAAATAAATAGATAATGATTACATTATTGGATAAACATTGCTGCCCAATGCGGCCCAATAATATTAACTTACATATTTCTTCTCTAATGCATCAAAGCAGCCCATTAACCTGGAATAAAAAATAGATAACAGCCACAGACAGTTAAGGTATCAGGCATGTACAAAAACCAAATACATCTGGCTAATTAACTGTAATTGTAAACGTTCATTCATATACAATAGGCCTATATGTATATATTATATGGTGTATATATATACACAACCACGTGTTATTCTGGATGATGGTTGAGGGTAAACATGTCTCACCTCTCCAAGTATACATATAATATATATTATAAGTTAAAATGTCCACTGTACCATTTCACAATTTTACTGGCTCCCGGCGTATCGCAGTCTTCTCGCAAAACTTTGATGCATAAATCTGAGGAATTGGTCAGTAAAAAATGAATATGGTGTTCATAAAAACTTGACACGTCACGACTAGAACGTGTCTTCGTATCTTTAATAACCACAAACGTATAAGTTCACCTTCCACGTATCGAGATCGATAGGCCTCCTCTGGAAATATTCCTCTGAGATAGGTGATAGAGGACACGGCGACTGCCATCATTCTCTTGGCGAAAACAAGAGACTGTTGTTCTGTTTTCAGGTCGCTCTGGAATAAACCTGTCCACTAGAAAATAACCACACACAAAAATACACAATTCATTCCGTAAAATCAATAATGATGTACGGTAAAGCAAAGGCAAGTTCAAGGTGAGATTCATGAATATGCCGCACGATGGTGCTACTTGACTGACATACTGAGGCAATTCCACGAACTAGCTAAACAGTACAAATATAGCCTACTTTGACGTCTCAGAAAGTGCAAGTTGGGTTTGTGTATTTGCTGGTAACAGCTCAGTATAAGTTGTTAATATGTACCTCCACTGTTTCTTCCTTTTTCTTAGTGATGTTCATCATAGCAGCTGCCATGTTCCCAGTACAGTATAGTAGTTACCGTCGCTGTTCATTAGATACCGAAGCAAGATAATATTGTACTTTATATAACAATCTATCAACCCAATGTAATGTCAGTAAAACCACGAATACGGTGACACTTGTATATATGTATATAATATATGTCGAGTAATACAAAACTATTATTTTATTACCTTATTTACAGGTTTACTTCAATGTAATTCCCGCCATTGATTCTCTTTGTCCAATCACATCATCTTTCACGTAATATACATTTTATTTCAATCTATCCACGTTATATGAACATAACATTTTCAAAAGCCTACTAGCTCAAAATAACCATGTTGCAAGCCTCCATATTTATTATTTCTGTATTCCTTTTAATGATATTTGACTGTTAATACTGACAACAAAAAATAAAAAAATAAAACACACTTGAGGAACCAGGTCAAAATATTCCTTCTTTATTCCCGTGGCATTATTTCAGTGCTGGTGGTCCAGATTGCTAACAATGTTGTTTTGCCTACACTTACAATGCAAAACAATAAAAGCAAGTACCAAAAAACATACATAAATCCACACACACACAAAATGCACTGCCAAAACAAACCATATATACTGTATTAATAATACAAATTTGTCAAAATATCCTCTCTACCAACATACAGTACAGAACACGGTAAATGTTAATATACATCGCTGAACTTATTTCACAGGCACCATGGTCTTTTTTTTTTGTAGTTGTCTGGAAATGTAATCTCTAGATTAGGCCGATCTGCTACAACAGGCTACAGACCCTAGCTGCGGCCTTTTTACTGCTTGGAGAAGAAATCTTTGCTCTTCTGGACATCGGGCTTGATGGTGTCGCTGCCTGGCTTCCATCCGGCGGGGCAGACTGAAATGACAAGCCTGCAGTGAGTCCCGGTCTAGTAGGTGGCGCAATTAACGTGTTCCCCGTTTTTAAAAAAAATGTATACAATCCCTTTTGGCCTGGATTTAGTATAAATCTAGGTTTGGCATATATATCGCAAAGCAGATATTGAGTCCTTCATTTGAATTTGATCAAATATTGCCAAGGCAAGCAATTAAACTAGTTACATACATAGTTGCCTACACCATGTTACAATGCTTTATTATTAACGAGTTACATCAATTTGTATTAAGTAAATCTATTTCCATTTATTCTCAATTCTACAGCAGTTCTATCAGCTCAGCGGTGAAGGTCGGCAAAGGGGGGTGGGTCAGCCGTGTAATGAATAAGAATGCACTTTGAACATATATGGCCTTTTATCTGCCACACAATTCAACTAACTAGACTATGAAATACCAATATCATTATCCAAATACGTTTTCAGAAGTTCATCAATGTTTTATGACCAGTAGAATTGCTTTTAGGTAATAAAAAGTGCAACAACTAGGATAGCATGGTCTCACTATAAACGAGGGCATGCGCTGCATACAGAACACAATTTCTGAAATTAATCCACATTTACATTCACAATTTTAAGAAGGCACACTCCCAGAATTACAGTCTATTTTCCCAAATTTTGATAAATTATAGATACATCTATAATATAATCGCCCCAAAAAACTCCATTCTCCTTGAAGTGATACAATAATGTGTTTTCTTCCAACAGTCCATGGTGCGACTAATAAATATTCCTAAATACTTAAAGAGGCCATCACATTATTTAGTAAAACACAGGGATAAATATGCCCATAAAGCACTGTGTTTGCACATATTCACATTTAGTGCAATTGCACCTCTGCATCAACGGCAAGTAGTAGAATACCTTCTCCATGTTTGTCAGTGAATTGAAAGGCTTGGACCAAACGCAGAGTCTCTTCAACAGAGCGGCCAACTGGGAGGTCATTGATGGTGATCTGCCTGAGGATGCCCTTGTCGTCGATGATGAACAGCCCTCTGAAACAAGACAGAACAGAGCAATTGATCAGCCACCATCAATATCATACAAATGCATGTGGTTGATCTCCCAACTGTTGCTATACCCGCATTTGCATTGTGGTTAGCACTTGGGCAGCATGCATGCGGCCAACAATCCTACCTGAAGGCAATACCCTCATCCTCTTTCAAGACACCGTAGTCTGTGGAGATGGTGCGCCGTGTGTCCGCAACAAGGGGAATATTCATGGGACCAAGCCCCCCCTGCTTGCGAGGTGTATTGGTCCTTTGAAAGGAAAATAAAGACGTATAATTTAGAGTTTCAACTGCTGATACGGTTGCGGTACCCAGCTCCCGTTTTTAACTGCATGCAACAGCCCTACTCAGGGCATAATATTATACAAATACAAACAGTATTTTGTGGAAGAGCTACCATGCAAAATGGGAGAAGTGCGAGTCAACAGAGGCACCGATGACTTCACAATCGATTTTCCTGAAGTCGGCGGCAGCTTCGCTAAAAGCGATGATCTCCGTTGGGCACACAAAGGTGAAATCCAGTGGATAAAAGAAGAATACAACATATTTTCCTGCAATGAAAACAATAAATATAATTCTAAAATAGCTATTGAGACGGTAGTGGTCTAATGAGTATTCTTTTGGAGTGCAAATGAGCCAAATAAGTGCTTATTCATCTTAAAAGAAAATTTCAAAGCAGGCAATGACACAAAGGAGATATAGACTACTGTACCTCTGTAGTCTGAGAGCTTGAGGTCTTTGAATTCTCCATCTGGCATTACTGCTTTGGCTGTGAAATCTGGGGCCAGTTGACCAATCTTAGCGTTGCCTGCAGCCATCTTAGGTCTAAAAGAGAAAATATCAGCAATTATTTCATCATCATAATATTTGCATGCTGACTTGCTGTGATTTTGAATTACATTTCAATTGCACTTGGCATTCATTATTATGACGATTTAGCGGAATATGAATAATTGACAAATTCTGAAGATTACATTTGACAACTTGCATACCACTTCTTCTTTCAAACAAACAAATTCACTTTACTTTCATTACGAAATTGGTTTCATTTCCGTTTACATTTTTTATTCCGTTTAACTGTCAAGGTGAAATCAGAAAAAAATAAAAACACATTTTGGTATTGCACTTTGCATTCAATCACTGAAGAAATATCATGTGCATTTTCATAAATTATTGGCGTTTTAGGTATTCGTGTCGATTTCATAAGAGTTAAGCTAGACTACTCTAAATTACGAATCAACAAACAAGATCCATACATTAAATATTATTGTAAGGCAACTTTATTCTTGCCTTCGACGAGTTAGTCGGGGGAAGAAAAAAAAACCACTTGTGGAGCCTATAGCACATCGAAAGCCAAAATTGAGACTATTATAGACCACCTAGTAAAAATTGCCTTGGTGCTACAGTTTAACGTATAAAACGAATATAAATACATTTGACCACTTGATTAAAGGATTTACGGACCGAACATACCTCTGGTTGGCTCACACCACGGCAGTAGAAGGAAGCAGTGCACACAACGAAATCTCTTTAGGTTATTTATGTTGGCTCACTTCTCGCGATGAAAGATTCCCAACTGTGACCACAGCCCACAGCGCACACTGTGTGTGTGTGTGTGTGTGCGTGTGCGTGTGCGTGCGTGTGTGTGTGTGCGTCTGATACAAAGGTAGTGCAAGCATGACTTGGCACATTTCTCTTGTATAATATTCATGGCCTTGTGTTTAACGGTGTCAACACCCCATCTCAAATTCACAATGAAAAAGCATTTGAGAAGTATCCTGAAGCCAAACAACTACATCTTTATCTTCTCTGTGTCCAAATAAATTATATGATTCTCCATATGGATTTCAGAAAGGTTATTATAACATTTCCAACCTATGTTGGGCTGTCAAGCAGGACATGTAAAAACAGATGACTAATAGCAAACGAGCGCTCTCTGACCCACCTCTAATCCCAGGTAACCACACAGGAATAACAGTCACAGGGTTTCATATGACCCCCACATGAAATAGAGCTTTGAATGAAAAATAAAATATATAAATAAATCTGTTCTTGCTGCCACTGACACAGATAGTCTATCTGCAGCTGGGAGCTCTATGAGGTAAAAGCTGCCTTACTAAAAAAGGCCCCTGTTAAATGGTAGTTGATGATGGAGAGGAGAGATATAATTACTGACTTAACTACCCATATATTTCCTAGCTGCTCGTAGGACATAAACAACTAGCAAGTGCATACTCATCCATTACCACCACCCCATGCAATCTGTGCTTTATTATGCCTTGTTGAAAGGTCCCATAGTGCATCTGGTCCATTCTCATTTCACGTTTGTTGAGTGTAATAACATTGTAACACGCGCCACACATAAATATTTGTGCATATACTATATATATATTTTAAAGTGCATATACTTCCATGGACACTGTCTAAAATGTGTTTAACACACATCTTAAAATAGTATAAATACAATTAGACTTAAATGCATTTAATACCATATAAAAACAGTCACTATAAATTGTCACATGGTTATAAATATCTTGGTATGTAGTTATAATATAATTGTATAAGTTAGAATATGAACAATATTGTGCAGATGTGCCAGGTGAAATACTTAGCATTCTGATCACATCACAGTTTACAAATATGACAACTAAAGGATTCATATTTATTCCTCCTGACTCCTAATGGCCCTCCTGACTCCTGCTCGAGTACGACAGCTGAAGTACACACCTTGATACAAAGCCCCTAGAACAAGGAAACATAGTTTACTGCCAGCCGATTGATCATGGGTTCGATTCCCCACATGTTCAGCCTACCTCTAAGCATTACAATGCTAATATATCCCCCTATATCTGCTACTTAATGCTTTAATACATGCTTTGGTGTGTCTGCCACATGAACACTGTATATTTGTAATACTATTGTATTATAGTAATATATACTACTATTTACTATTATAATACTAATTGTATCAATATGTTATCCAGCATTCCAAATATTGCAAAATGCACTATAACTAAACAAGGTTAAAAAAAAGCAAGGTCAATTGTGCTTATTTACACACATTAAATTGATATCAGTGTGGTCACATTAACAGGACCATGAAACGGTTCTACTCTGTCTTCCATGTTGTTATCATGATGAGAGTAAATACTTTACAGTATGGTTATATGAATTTACAGTATTTCTAAATTGGCATTCCTCTTTGGCTATTGCAACATTCTGTAATTATTAATACTGTTCTGGTAATTTGGGTTTGACTTCCTTGTCCCTCCCTGCTCCTATTGACACAGTGACTAGATTAAAAGAAGATATATCTGAGACGTCACTTAACCATCCATATGCGTTTCACCCTCAGGTTGCCTCAATATACTATCCATCAACAGCATGGCCTCAATGACTTTCATCACCAACCGCTCCCCTTCCAGACACAAATTTTGTAATGCATAATTTGATAAACAAACATGTGTGGCCAGCTTTTAGTTTAGTAGACAACGGTACATGCAAGTGTTTTGATCAATAGCAGAATATCGAGTATCTGTTCCCACATGTTGTATAACAGACCCTGTTGTCTATTATGCAAACAGCCCCTCGCCACCGCCGTGGAGTGATGTCATCAGTTGCTGTTGCCATAGACACCGCCTGAAGGGCCAGATAAGAGAGGGTCACACAATAACCTCCTCCATGCACCATGGAGGAGGGCTTATGATCAAACACTATCACCGTGTTTATCGCCTCTCTCTCACTGTGCCTGTGATGAGACGGCCTACATCTGCGTGATTCCAAATAAGCAGAGGTGTCTCATGTTTGTTCCTCTTCTTCTATAACACAATAATATCACAATAAAAGCATTTGTTTATGCGAGGGGGGCGTGCACTTACATATTTATGTTTTTACTATTTTTTTATTAATATATTACATTTTTAACTATGTTTAACTTTAATTAATATTAATGTGTGTATATGTTATGCTAATGTCCTATAAACTACACTTAAACCCGTCATCATTTTCTCATGGAAATCAAAATCACGTGGGTTCTGGCAGATTTCAGTGGGGAAAGCAGGATAATCTAAGATACTTGCACACATGACAATATTTTATGCTTAGTATAATTGTCTGAAAGTATGTTTGATTGGACGCCAAACACAGGCTTGCCTTGACATGAGAGTAACAGTAGGAGGCGTGCAGAGACCGCTCCCCTCACAGCAGGAAATGACAGCTGGTCTCCACCTCTCTCTCTCTCCCCCTCTCTCCCCCCCCCCTCTCTCCACCTCTCTCTCTCTCCCTCCCCCCCCCCCTCTCTCTCTCTGACACACACATCTATCTATCTATCTATCTATCTATCTAACACACACACGCACCTACAGATATTGGCCTATGTGTATATGAATGAACGTTTACAACAAGTAAATTAGCCATATTTATTTTAGTTTTTTTCATATGCCTCCAACCATGACTTTTAACCTTGGGCTGCCATATTATTTTTATTATTTATTATTATTGGGCCCTTTGTTTATGTAAAAATGTTCATTAGAAATGTAGCAATGATTTTTATCACCATCTATTTATTTGTCTTTGGTATTTAAACATCTTCAGATTGTTTTCATTGAGTAAATCTAAAGTCTATATCACACTTGCGCCTCATTTCCCGCAATGTAGTCATTCAGTTGAATTTCAACATTCACTTACATATCGACCCACATACAATGTAGTATTTTACTCTCCAACCTGTATTGAGACTGCATTAAAATCCCAATATGTATGGATGGCAGCTTTAAGCCCCGCCCCGCGCTGACCCCTCACCCGGAAGCAGACCGGAACAGAGGATATTTCGCGCCAAGTTGAAACAACAGCCCAGCCTGTTTCAGCCAGTCAGACCAGGCCACCTGAGTGTAGCAGACGTCATTTTAGCCTTTTCGTTTTCATTTACCTGCACATTCAAGGTACGTGATCACAGAAGGCGACGTGTTGATTCATCCCACATCTTTTTACCAGGAGTTAGTTGTCACGATTTGATTGATCCGTTTATATTTTCACGTGAACAGCAGCGATTTAAACACGTGTGTTCAGGTTTGGTAATAATCAAGCCGTAACTTTGTATTACGTTTCCACACAGACATGGAGGAGGCAAACAAGCTCATTGGGACCGGCAAGAGACACCTCGTTATGGGGAACGCGGTGGAGGCAGTGAACGTCTTGCAGGAGGCGTGCGGCATGCTGTGAGTGGACAATGGGAAAGTCTGATTCAATAATTAGCACACGGGAAAACGCCGATTTTCAACCGAATGCTGAATGTATTTTAATCATGGAAGTATATTTTAACAATGTCTGTATGCGCCACCGTCGTTTATGACTATGCGGTATTATACAAAAGTGTTCAATTGACCATTTTTATTGTAGGGGTAAAAAGTATGGCGATACAGCGGATGAGTGCGGGGAGGCCTTCTTCTGGTGTGGTAGAGCGCTATTGGACCTGGCACGGTGAGCACCGCAGGCTAATGTGACTATCAATGTTTATTAAACGCACTCGCCGTTTATTCAGCGGTATGAGAGATGCAGGGAGACTAAACACCTATGTGACCTGCCCTTGTAGGATGGAGAACACGGTTCTGGGCAATGCTCTAGAGGGGGTTCCGGAGGAGGATACAGAAGATGACGAGAAACCTAAAGACCCAAACATTGAGGGTACAGAAAACATAGATGGTGAGGATAATTGTAAAGCACCTTATGTTTCATGGCTGGCTAATTATTCTTGTAATGCTGCTGTAATGTCTCTTTAGCTAAAACTCCTGCTGATGCTAATCTGTTTTTTGCCCAACAGAGAAGACCAGGGATGAGCTCAGGGTTCAAGTCTATGATGCCATGGCAGAGGAGGAGAAGAAGTCTGGTGACAGTGGAAAGAGTGATGATGTAGATGAGGTAAAAAGTGCTAAGGAAGAAAATGAGACTGAACATAAGATGGACATTGAGGACAAGGAAAATGAATCAAAAAAGACGTCTAAGGAATCAAAGGAGACGTCTAAGGAAGCGACTGTAAAGTCTGAAGAATCCACTGAAAAGCTGGAAGTGCCCACTAAAAAGCAACCTGAAACAGAAAAGCCAGATCCCACTGAAAAGCTAGCAGAAACGACAGACAAGTCAGAAGAGCCCTCTGACAAGCTAGCAGAAACGACAGACCAGTCTGAAGAGCCCACTGACAAGTCAGAAAAGCCCACTGAAAAGCTAGCAGAAACCGACAAGTCAGAAAAGCCCACTGAAAAGCTAGCAGAAACCGACAAGTCAGAAAAGCCCACTGAAAAGCTAGCAGAAACCGACAAGTCAGAAAAGTCCACTGAAAAGCTAGCAGAAACCGACAAGTCAGAAAAGCCCATTGAAAAGCTAGCAGAAACGACAGACCAGTCTGAAGAGCCCACTGACAAGTCAGAAAAGCCCACTGAAAAGCTAGCAGAAACGACAGACAAGTCAGAAGAGCCCACTGAAAAGCTAGCAGAAACGACAGACCAGTCTGAAGAGCCCACTGAAAAGCTAGCAGAAACGACAGACCAGTCAGAAGAGCCCACTGACAAGCTAGCAGAAACGACAGACCAGTCAGAAGAGCCCTCTGACAAGCTAGCAGAAACCGACAAGTCTGAGGAACTAACAGAAGAAGCCGAAGGTGACTATCAAGAAATTGTCGAGACCCGCTGAACAGGGTTGGCAGAAGGCCATAAATAATACATGAATGCATTTGTTTCTAGATGATACTGACGAGGGTGGTGACGCCGAAATGGAAGGTGACTCTGAAGAGCAAAGGGAGGACACAGCTGAAAAGGTATCCGACTAGTCCAGTGACGTGTCTGTCGAGCCTCGACGGCTGGCGTCGCGTAGGTTCAACCGCCGAAAACGGTTCAATAAAACACTGTGTTTCGGCAGGAAAGCGACGACGAGGAAGTTGGAAACCTGCAGTTGGCCTGGGAGATGTTGGAAGTAGCCAAAGTGATCTACAAAAGGTATTTGGTGCGTGTCTGCTTGATCAGTAACGTGAGAACCGTCATTTACAGCAGCATCTTCCCCTTCATTACATTAAAGGAACGAAACCAAGGAGGACCAGCTCATGGCTGCTCAGGCTCACCTGAAACTGGGTGAAGTGTCTTCTGAATCAGGTATTGCCATCACTCAATTGCAGTAACCACCTTTACGTTCATATACTTAATAGACCTGAACCCTGGAAGGATGAATGGATAGATATACTTCATTTCCCCATTGGGAATTTGTCTTGGACACATTGCACAGTGCAAAATCTGCTGTTTATGAAATGCAAATGGTAAAGTGCATACAAAGATTCCCACATACATACGGGAGGCAAGCTAGTGCTGGGCGGTATACCGGTTTTAATTTCCTGTACGGTGTGAATTTTCCACATACCGCTATACTGTAGCATAGCTGAAACAACACTTCTAATCATATTGTCAAGTGCAACAGTGCTATTGAGTGGGGTCACATTAACAGAGTGTACCCGTCTTGCTAACCGTTAGCAAGGAACTGGTATCTCTCAAAAGGAAAACATAATATCCATTTTAGCTCATACTACCCAGCACTAACTCCTAGTTTGTTTGTTTTTGTTTCCCCCCACACAAATGGACATAATTACTGTTAAGTGTGCGCTGCAAATACATCCACGGAGTGCTGCATGCTGCCCAGACAGAATGGATTATGACAAAACTAGTAAAGCGTAACATCAGTGTCGTAAATGCATGCATGAATCTCAAAGGTTACAATGGGGTTGGGGTGGAGGGTGCGCTCTAATAGCACACACGCCCTAGATGAAACGTCATATTCAATGGGCTAGCCTCATTAAAAAGCATCAAATGTAAACATTGTGGTAATGGCGGTTGCTTGCCACCCCCCCCCACGGCTGATTTAGCAATACTGCGGTTATCGCCCTACTTCAAATGTGCTCCTGACTTGCTGCTTCGTGTTTCTTTCTTGCGTTTTAAAGGTAACTATGCTCAGGCTCTGGAGGACTTCCAGGAGTGCTTGAACCTGCAGCTGAAACACCTGGATGCTGACAGTCGACTGCTCGCCGAGACGCACTACCAGCTGGGCCTCACGTTCGGCTTGAACTGCCAGTACGCCCAGGCCATGGAGCAGTTCAACAACTCCATCTCCGTCATCAAGAGCAGGCTAGGTAAGATGGTCGACTCTTCTGGAGGAGGGAGATGTTGCCACGGGCTTGGACTCACGTTGTGCAGGCCTGTCACCTGTTGTGTAGCTTTAACACAGCCTGTCCGTCTTCCAGGGAAACTGCAGGAGGTGATTGACAAGGCTGAGAGCCCGGAGGTGAGGAAGGAGCTGGAGGAGCTCCAGGCACTGCTGCCAGAGATTCAGGAGAAGGTTGAAGACGCCACAGAAGGCCTGAAGTCTGCCAGTACAGACGCCCAGGCAGTGAAGGAAGCTCTGGTGAGCAGAGGGGGTTGACTCAGGAACAGAGTTGCCTGGCTTCCAGGTTTCTCATTCATATTAGTCTAATGGAGATGTACTTGATAGCCAGTACTGCGGCCAAGACTTTACGCAAGTAAAGGCTGGCTCTGTGAGACTACCTCTGGCCAACTGCGACAAGATTCCTTTAGGATAAGCTAAGCGACATGACTGGCTGTTTACATGTCTTGTAAATATGTAAAACTAGTAGGCTGCGCTGCTTAAACATTTAAATGAGTAAATAAAGCACTGCGCTATTGCACAGGAAATTACGGAGACATGCTTGTGAGTGACGATGCTAACAGCCAATGTAAATTAACAGTATTACTCTCCGACGGTCTGAGTTGTCGAGCTTACAGGAGTATATGCATCAAACGTTTAGCGAAGACCTGTTCATGTGGCCTAGTGCTAACAAGCTGAAATTACAACTTGGCATGGGTGGGATTCTCCAAATTATTTTTTAGAAGGCGGTCAGGTTTTGATGGCTCGTATTATGGTGTATAGAAGAGGTTGCATGCATTTGACCATAAAGATATCGTGAGTCATTCTTGCTAACTTCAAGCTCAAATCAAAACTGTATCGCTCTACCGTCATCGAGCCGCATCACACGTAGAAATGCATTGTGAAGCAAAGCGTAGTGCTACGGCTTTGTGGTGAGCCGTGTCCGCCACTTTATTTATGTTCCAATTTTCGGAGCCAGGGCTGCGTAGAAGTGTCTGATTATATTTTCAACTCTCAAAGACTGGTAAGCTAGCAAAATGTGAGGAGACATTTGTTGACTTTGACAGAGTATTAGCTTCGCTTGCAGTAGCTAACGGTGCCTTTAATGATGCATTGCAGGACGGTGGATCCACTTCATCAGCGTTCGCTAAGTCCACTGGTCAAAATGGCGACGTTCCTGTTAGCACTAAGGTTAGTAGTTCAAAGCTGTTATTTTACTTGAAGTGAATTTAACATGTAAACACCCATGGTCTATATAGAGTAGTCATGACTCTATTCTGTTTGCCCCCAAACATGCATTTTAGCCTGCAAATGACACCTGTTCGTCCAGCGGGTCCGCATCCAAGGGTGCAGTCTCTGACATCTCCCACCTGGTCAGGAAGAAGGTAAAAAAATAAATCAATATATTAATTATTAACGACAGCTAAACACGCAAGTTATGGTAGTCTAGCCACTCTGCGGCCATCTTGTACCCCAGCAACAAGCCCAGGTCCTTTATCTAAATTAACGGGGACAGGGTCATCTAGGACATAAACCGTGCGTCAGGTAAACTATAAGATTGGCTTAATAGGTGATTGAATTGTTTGTTTAGTTGGAGGGGCAGGATATGCGTAACCTGACATGCCAGATGCATTGTCAGACACAAGTCCATCTAGGGAGCTATATCCATTCAAACTGTTTACGGGAGGGAGGGGCACAGTCTGGCTCCGCCCAACGATGCTCTCAGATCAAACTATTTCGCTGAGATTATTCCGGAAACCCTGATCACGTTAGTGTATGAACAGCCACCATGTTGGCGGCCCAATCAGCGTGGGTTAGACAGATGACATTGAGGGGACCAAATAAATTGTGGCAAGATTGATTTAACGCTGTCTAATGGATTAAAAATAAACCGGAGGACTACGCCAAGTAGGAGGGAACGACTGCAAACACTTCCAACTGAGCGTGGCCAGACCAGGCTACACCGAAGTGAATGTAGTCTGGTTACACCAGGCTAGGAGGATCAGAAACTTCCAAACAAATACTTTGCAGTTAATTGGATGAACCATCAGTGTTGCTGTCGGTACACCTAAACCACGCCCGTAGCCGTCGATCAATACGACGCTGACTGGTGCGATCAGTCGCAAGGATTTCTTATTTCCAGACTGATTTCTCAGTGTAACTTAGCTGTAAACAGTGTTAGGGTTGGTCTGAGACACGCCAATGCTGGTGTTAACATTAGACAAAATTCCAATGTATTAAAAAATTAAAAAAAAAAAATCTGCATATTATGTGCTAAAAACAGAGCTACAGATCACAATTGTTAAATGTCACCCCAGGACCTGGCTGGTTTTTATCTGTACGCTCATTTGTCGTTCATGACAAATGTTAACAGAGGTCCCCCTCTCAGCCCCTCCATAAAAAGTTGTAGTGGGTGTAGGGCTGGCCCCAAATATTCGATTATTCGGGTATTCGTTTGTTGGGTATGTATTCGATTTCAATATTGGGATTC
>JAODLL010072711.1:0-16459 GCA_026546735.1 Forbesichthys agassizii | reverse complement strand
CATTGTTTTATTTGTATTTTATGTTGTTTTTATTGTTTTATTTGGGTCTTATTTGTGCCGTACATTTTATGTTTTATTTGCATTTTACTGTACAGCACTGTGACTACTGTGTGTTGTTTTAAAGTGCTATATAAATACATTTTGTTTGCTTGCTTGCTTGCTTGCTATCTCTGTAAAACATAATGTAGCATGGGCTATATGTCAATAAATGGAAATATTAGAATGCTGTCATTGGTGTATGCATTAATTTGAGTGGTTTGGTTCTACGCGTCTAAACTAATATAATTGGATTAGGCCCATAGATTGGTTACAACTGTCCAATTGTCACCGATACCGATCCAGTTATTTAAGTCAGTATCGGACCGAATTCACATCTCAGTATCGTATCAGTGCCATCCATAACTTTTACCCAAAGTGTTTGACAGCTTGTACAGATGCATTTATTATGGAGCAGGTAGGGTTGCTTATAGGTATACCGTTTGTTGGGGATATAACCACCCTTAGCACTAGGCCACACCCACAATATTTGGCTCCATCAAATCTTCTTCAAGGTCAATGTGAGCCATCCGCAGCGTCGCAAACATATATACTTTGTATTTAATCAGAGCAGCCAATTGCCATTTCCCCTCCTCTCCTTCTCTTCATCCCCAGGTATTGCAGGCCTCCCTCATTAGCAGCCGTTAATTGGCCACTGGGCTAAGATGAAAACAATGACGCATTGATTTCCTTAAACGTAATCACCTCATCCAGTCATCTAATGGCTGCTGTCACTGTGGACCACAAGGAGAAAAATGACCAGTCGATGCTCCCATCGATGCCCTTCACCTCCCTTCACCAAAGGCTAGAGAGCACAACCCAGTAAATCTATAGTAGCTTGGTTTAACCCTTTAGTTATCTGACAGGCTCCAAGCAGGCCATCCATCAAAACCTGCAGATACAACTCAACTCTTTTCTGTCTCACACACATTTGATACAAACTGTGTTCCTGGACATACTGCATCACATAAGTTTGCACGTGCGCACACACACGGGAGCGTGCACGCACGCACACGCACACACACACACACACACATTATAATTGCAAAGAGTCAGACAGGAGTACACAGATTACAGCAAAGTATTAACTCCCACCATGAGCGCCAACCGACCTGGAGTATGACGTGTCTTCTCCAAGCAGCCATTTGTCCTCTAAGTGGCTCTCATGGCTGGCTCACCGTGTCATCCAGATGGTAAAGTATGTCCACACACTCTATGTTGGACATACATGCAGGCAATTACAGTATGTGCGCGCGCGTGTCATATAAATCAGTGTCACACACACAAAAAAATCTGCCCTATTCTCCACCTTTAGAGGACTGTGCGTGGTCAAATATCGTTGGAAACATATTTTTGTATTTATTCTGCGACCTAACATGAAGGTGGGGACCTATCGAGAGATCCTCTTTCACTACGGACTTGAAAGCGTATCTGCAGGCCTGCAGGAAGCTGTCAGTGAAATATTCACGAAGCTTACACAATGTGAGGATTGGGGGTTTAGCACACTGCAGGCATTTCTATCCTTCTCACTTGTATAGTCTGTGTGTGCAGCCTTGTCCTGCCCAGAGACATCCAACAGCAACCGTCGGAAGAGTGACATTAATACTGCACGAAAGCATAGTCCGGAAAGACTGCAAATGTTTTCCTTTTAATCTCCTAGTTGGTTGCCTTCAGTCTGGCCATTGCCAACATTGATGAGAATGGGAGAAGAAAAGTGTTTCTAAATTTGTCTGGGCCTCTGTGTGCCCCAGCTGTGTTAAACATTTACACAAGCAGCCCAGGCGGTGGAACACACAGCGCACTACTTTGAGGCCAGTGTGCCTTCTCAACACAGCAGGACGTTACCTTTCAAACAGGGAGTGACCATGAGGACCTTAGGCATGCCATCGAAACTCTATTATCCTCTCCTCTTCTATTTCTCCCCTCCAACTCTCCTCTCTCTCCTCTCTCTCTCCTCTCATCTTTTCTCTATTCTCTCCTCTCCTGTTTTTTCTCTCTTTTTATCTCTCCTCTCTCACCTCTCCTCACCTCTCCAACTCTCCTCTCTCTCCTCTCCGCTCCTCGTCCTGGGATGAGGTCCAGTTTAATTGTTGGACGCCGGTGTCAGTTGCGCTGGCTGTCAAGAGAAGATAAAGAGTTTTTCCCGGGGCATGAGAAGAGGGTAGCGCGGAGATGGAGAGCCCTTCTCCCACAGCTCTACTGACTGCATTAGCCCCACACTTTATAATTGTGTGGAGGGGGTACTTCCAGTGGCTCCCTCATCACTCACCAGCCCGGCCAGGGCCCCAGCAGCCAGACACAACCCCATCCTCTCTCTCCGTTTTAGGACGTCCCCATAGCTCCATCACCTTCTGTCCCCTGGGCTGTCCTCCCTATTGTCATGGCGACCCAGTACTGCCGTAGGCACTCTTCACCACTTCTCTGCACACACACAAAGTAATGTTGACATTCTCTTTTGTCGGTGTGCAGCCTATTGTGCCCTAGCTGGTTTTGCCCACAATGTGTGATGGTGAGTAATGGCTGGTTCAAGGTAGTGCAGTCTTACAGTAGTAGACTTTATTGGCGCAGTCATGACACTTACTGTACAGTAATAAAGATAGGAATGTTTGTAAGGATTCTTCTTGGGAGTGTGCGTCTGCGTTAGCCATGCCGCCCACAATGTTTGTTAGGCTATTCAAACTGCTGCACCCACACATGGAAGAAGTCAGACTCACAATGTCCTAGCTCCATTAGTGTTCATAATTACAGATGAAACATTTTAATTGACATAATTCACAGTGCTGGCTTCTATTGATTATCTGACCGACACACTGACTCGCTTGTTTTAATCCTCTCTCTCTCTCTCTCTCTCTCTCTCTCTCTCTCTCTCTCTCTCTCTCTCTCTCTCTTTGTCTCTCTCTGCAGAGGGTGGAACATGCGAGGTGATTGCTGCCCACCGATGCTGTAACAAGAACCGCATCGAGGAGCGCTCCCAGACCGTCAAGTGCTCCTGTTTACCGGGAAAAGTGGCCGGCACAACACGCAACAAACCCTCCTGTGTTGACGGTAAAGACATCTTGAAGGATATTCATCAATTGAGCAGCTTGTTACTGTAATCAGGTCTACCAGACATTGCCCTTTTAAGAAATCAAGGTAAATGTTTTATATTTATTTACTAAAAAATTAAGGTAATGGGTAAAGGTGTCCATGTCACACGTTTCAATTTAGCTTTTTTTAACACTTAAAATGAACTGTAAACCTTGATATTTTATAGTACAAAAGGCTATCCATGAATTGCATCAAACTGAAATCAACAAATACATACAAAAAAAAAATATATATATATATATATATAGTAGTAGAGAAAGTTGTAACATATGTCACACAAATACAGTAGACATTACTGTATCTACATCTGTACTTCCTCGTTGCTAATCCAGCATTAACACAGTTGTGCTACCAAACATTAGCAAAGTTGAAGTTGTTGTGACTCAGTTAAGGTATTCCCTACTTGTGGATTTCTCCACATTGCAGATCACATTGCCCAGGGCCTTGCAAATGAATAACTAATAAACACGAGTCAGGGCTGCTCCAGGCTATAGCACGCATCACTTGCCCAAACTGAGATAAACAATCGAGGAGAAGATGCTGCTCGATGAAACACAGAGTCAGAAAGTCAGAAGCCCACTGAATCAGAACAGAGAGACTCGCATCACGTCATCGGCACTCATTAATCATTCCTCAGCCTCCAACTTCTCACCTCAACCTTCATCAGGGATCAAAGTCATCTCTGTGACTGCCCCGTCTCGCCACGGATGTCCATGGAGACGTCTTCATTATGAGTAATGCTACAAGATGGCACGGACTGGCTTATCACAGTGGGTATCACGGGGTTGGTTAGCCACTGCTGACAACTGAGAAGATGGTGGAATATGAATTAGCTGGCAGAAGACACAAAATAACTTTCTCCAGAGTTCCATACTTTATATGAGATAAAAATCCACACTTAGGCTTTGGGCCAGTTTGGGCCATTCACGTCATGTGGCAGGGATAGTAGTTGGGTTTACATTGACACTTTTTTGTCTTTCCGAAATGGAAATCAATCTTCCGATTGAAGATTTCGGGTTAACTGTTTATGGGATGTCATCTCATCGTGTTTACATGTCCTGTCACAATTAATCGGAAGAGATGTTAAACATGCTTGGTAACGTGTCCCGCTAGCACAAAAGCTAAAACCGGCTACCCTCTAGATGCTTGGCATGCACGTTGGGCAAAGTGAAGCTTTTCGTGTGGATAAATCTACAGCACCTATAAGTCACCTTAATAGCTCCCATTCACTTTTGTTTTGTCCAGACTTTGTACATTGGCTGTGCAGAATAGACTACTGCTTTATCTCCAATCAATTCGGCAACCACAGTAGCAAAGGAACGCAACCAGGAAGTAATAGGGTTTAACCGTTTATATATAAGGATTCTTCTTTCACTCTAATTCAATCTACCCCTCTGCTTCGGAATGAAATGTCAATGGGGTCGGGCCTTGCTCTTCAGATTGAGGTGTTTATATGGAGCATTTTCATTCGGGTTGGGCTTTTAACCCAATATAATAGGTTTCATGTAAATGCAGCTAGTCAGGGCTGTGCAATGCACTGTTTGAGGTAGTCCTTGGTTGGAACAAAACAGACAGTCCTGACCGTGAGATAATATGTAGTTTAATATTACCTCATTAGTGGGCTGTTTTGTCTCCTCTTGCAATCCGAGCAGACAAACAGACATTGTTTGCTATGTTTGCAATGCAATCATCTTGTTAACGAAGCGTGGTTCTACCAAACAGTAAAATAACATCAGCAGACATCTAAATTTACTTGAGCAGAATAATGCCGTTTCAGCCAGGGACAAGTAGTTAATACAAATTGACGAGACAGGCTGTAACATTGTTTAATCTGTCCTGATAAAATGTATTTGCTTGATGCCATATATCGTGGAGGAAGAGGAGCTACAGTATACAAATAGTCATATATAAAGGAGAAGCGAAGATTTGAGGAGGGATGCTCGGAAGTGCAAACATATCATGCCTTAATGTTTGTTGGGTATCAACTAAAGGGAGAGTCAGCGATTCGCTAGCTGCCAGTTCTCTGCCTGTAATTTGGTGTTAGCAAACAGCCCTGGCTCTGTAAATGGGTTCACAAACAATGGAGTGCAGACTTCTAACATGACACGCCAGATGTCTGGGCTGTTAAGATAGAACTACACCAGGTGTGGAATAGCGACTGGGAGTCGTCTAGCGACAGCGTCATTGTCCGTTTCTTTGTTGCCATTGTGTGTGTTCCACGCATGAGCGCATGCTAGTGTGCGTGGATGCTCTTTCAGATACTGAATCTGAGTCTGCGCGAACACCCGAGAAAACAGGAATGAGGACGTTGCGGGACTATTACTGACAGCTAGTAAACAGCGAACCACATCACTGACACCACAATCTAGTAGCCTAGTGCTTGCGTTATCAAATGTTGTCTTCAAGTAATTCAAAAGTAAATGAAGAAGAGAAGACAATCGATTTGTAGGAAACGCACAACAGTCGAGAAACAGGTGATTGGACGAGCATGTGAACCAGCAGAGCCTTTTACAATCCAAGAGTGAAAAAGTATTTTCCATAGATAAAAGCTCAGTGCTCTTCTAATAAATAACAATAAAACTGATGCTATATTATATCTAAGGTAACCTCTGTAAGAGCCGTGGTTTTCGAGTTGTTTTCAGTACGACGTACGATTGCCGACATAGTAGGTTTACCGGACAGAATTACAATGCTTTCAAAGCACTCCAGACTCATTCTTGTGGCGGAGTCAAACTGAAGCTTGCGATATTAGGATGCAGACTACACCTCACAACAATATCCTAGCCTTTACAATGCATTACCAATGTGTGGGGCGGAGCTTCTAAGGGAGCACGATATGGCATTGAATGCGTTTTTGTTTACAATACGTACATTGAGGATCAGTATTGGGAGTAATGAGTTACAAAAGTAATGTAATTACAGTAATATACTGCTTTTTGCTTTAACGCAGTAACATAACACACCCCGTTACAATCTCAGTAACAACACTTTATTAAATGAAATTAAGCGGTGTGTTTTTGCCAACACTGCGAAACATTTCGTCGGCACCAAACAAAAGGAAATGTGTGCGTGGCGAGTCGTCTCTCAAGTTGGCGCGTAAGCCATACTGTCTTGCTCATTCAGGTCATACGCTCAGGAAAGGATCCAGTCCGCTAACAGGCAGACCTTTAAACAGCACTGTCGAACAGCACGTCAAAGGCCCCTAGTTAAAAGGTTTACTGAAGGCCCGAAACGCAGTGAACATGCGCCGGACAGGTCTGCAAGAAGAAATCCTACCTAGTTTTAAATGTTTTGACATTTATGGTTAGAGAAAGCCAGATAAAATAGTCTTCCTCGATATATTAACTTGATAATAGGCTAGTCTACGACATACTAGTGGAGTGGGCAACGTTACTTCAACGACATAACTTTTTATATTATATAATGGTCATAACATATTTGCTTGCTTTGCTTTAGTTTGCGGTTTGATTTATAAAATGTGTGATTGCAGTATAAGCTACAGTAACAACAACAAATTATCATTATATAATCTTTATGAGCAAATAATTAACCAGATGTTAATGCTGCATCTGCTTTTGTGATTCTGACAGTGAGTCAGCGTGAGTTACTTATTATACTGCACCATGAGCCTTAATTAAGCCTCTGTTATATTCATTTGTCAGTAACCTTAGGCCTATGGGCCTACACAGTCATTATGCCATGCCACATCGCATTGCCCTCCACTGTATGTATAATGAGCTGCGTGTGATAAAGGCCTAAACTATAAACTCATTTATGGCATTGTAGAATGCCATGTCATAGGCCTACTTCCAGCAATTACAAGGACATTAATAGACATTTTTATTGAGAGTACATTTAATATATTTAACTAAACAATGCCTAAACAGATGTGCACATTATAGCCATGCTTATTTTACGTTAAAATAAATATTTACATTTCACTTTTTCTTTTTTTTTTTTACAAATATGCAGTATTAAAGTCTAAATATTTTATTCCATGGGGTAACAATATCACCCACAAATATGTCAACTCTTTACAGCTAATATTTGCAAATGACATTGTCTGACAATTTCAACACAAGCACGTCATATTGTTTGTCTGCTGATCACCTCCATTAGTTATGTGGGATCATCTCCATGATCCCACATGGAAGGATCATTCAGATGGCCAGTCTGCACTTTTGAGCTTTTGTCCATACCGTCTGTGGCATCCGTGTTCCAACAAATGAGAGATGCGTGTGGTTCTGCTACTGTCATTTAGTGCACACCTCATGCAAAAGCTAAATAATGTTGATATTGCGAGTCTCCATCATCTCAACACACACTAATGTACCTGAAAACAATATCAAGCTGATAGTTATTTCGTTTGATCTGAAACCGCTGTGGTCAAAGGGCAATAGGCAGCTTTAGTAATTAGTTGATTATTCATCCAGTAACAGCTCATTTGCTCTGTGCAATGGAGCACACACTAAGCACAACACTAAATTAAGGGACTTCCCAAAATGATGGGAGATGGCAATGGAGCTTAAACCCGGTGATTTGTGCTCCCCTGTGAAGCAACACAGTCACTAAACTTATAGGAAGGGGGTGGGGTTGGGGGTGGCGTCTGTGTGTTTGTTGAGTGGGCCCAGGGGCTGTGACTGCACTGGGTGAGGGATTATAGACTTGTGGATTCAGTGGTATGTCCCCTTAGCGTCACAGAGGCCTGGCCCAGATGGAGCTCTCTTCCCAGGCCTCAGCGTTATTAATGCTCTGTCCAAATGAAGAACGATGCAGCAGCCAGGCTCATCTACTCAGCCCCTGGAGGACATCTGCCCCCGCTTCCACACTCGTGGACACACACACCCCCACACACACCCATGGGGACACACAGATGAACATACACACACACACACACATACACACACACGCACATACAAACACACGGACACACAGATGAACACACACACGCACACGCATGCACACACACACTCATGGAGGCACACACATAGACACGCACATCCACACACATACACACACCCATGGAGACACACACATGAACACACACACACACAGGGACACACACACACACACACACACACACACAAACACACAAGCAAACACACACACATGCATGGACGCACTCACGTGGGTGTATATATACCAGTGCATGCCTGCACACACACACACACGCGTGGTATGTGGCCAATGCAAACACACATCAAATCAAATATCTATCATCTGTAGGTCACATTTGGACACAACTGCTTGGCCTGAGGATGGGAATATTGCAGCCTTAATGGCGCCTGTCAGCCTTATCGACCATGTATTATCGCTCATTATCAAACCACAACATGTCAACGTCAAAGTGTTGGGTTTACTCGGTGTATACCAGAGGCATGGGACTGGTATTGATCACCTATTTGGCCACAATCAATGTACGGGAATGTGACGCTATCCTATGTTGCCAGGTGCTTAACACATCTTGGGCTTGCTGTCAGATTATGCCAGCAGCGGGAATCAATTTGTCACAGTTAGGTCAGGGCCAACACGTCTCTAAGTTGAAAAACATCCCCTGTAGCTTATGACTTCCAGTCCTGACTGTGCCGATCACACGCGATCAGGCTAGGCGCACCTCACAGCGCCACCATTATTTATCCTTCTGATAAATGCAAGTGCATACTGTATAGATTTAGCATGCATACTGACGCACGCAGACTTCATTGAACAACACGTGTTGTCATGTTACTGCTGCAACTGTGTCGACGTGAGATGCTGAAGCAGAGAAGCCTGCTCGCCGACGAAGCCCTTCAGTTTGGCTGCACGCATAGCTACAGCTCTGTAGGTCGCCATGGCGCGTTTCACAGATGGTGGGGGCGGTGTCTGACTTTAGTCACGACATCATCAGATCCTCTGAATATGATCTAGTGTTTGATACGGCCTTCACAACAACACTATTTCAAAGCAAGGCCGTCGTCATTGTTATTGGGATTATTTGCCGAGCGAGGATCTAGACAGCATTCACATTGCATAAAGCACTGTCTGTGTTTTTGTTCAGCACGGTTGCAGTATGTTACGAAGCACAGCAAGGTGGAACACAGTGAATGCTCAACTGTAACAGTGTTGGTGTCCCGGCGTGATCTCTGCATTCATTTTTCAACTACAGTACATTACGTCTCAGCTGATGGCAGTTGAGACCGAACTGATTGCGTTAAGATAACCATGTTGTTAATGTTGCAAAGGTGCCTGCCATGTGGATAGACAGACAGACAACAGCCAGCTGCCTTGCCTGAGGACAAGGTCAGCAGAGCACATTGCCCAAAAAATGTATTGCAATAATTCTCTTCAGTGACAGACAGACACACCCAACAGGACAAAAACATAGATGTTAATGTTTAATTTTTCAGAACATTTAAGGCTTATTTACTGAAAATGGTGGGCAAGGCACACAGATAAACATATTGTATCTTAAATAGGAACCATGATGGCAGGGTATTTGCTAAGATGTGTTTACGCAAATTAGGCTGACTGCAACATTTACATTTTTATGGTCACGGCGGTTTCAAAGCCGCCGTGCATACAGTACACCCCCTGTGCTGTAGCTCAAACGTGCGCATGTTATACTCACAGTATCTGCTAGTCTTACTGTATGAACCAGGGGCTGCTGCAATCTTTAATGGGAAAACACAGCAACCATGTACTGCATACTGTAGCATGATCAAATATGGCCATGGCAATAACAAATCACTGCTTTAGCAGTAAACACTTCTGGTCTTAGAATGGATATTTTTGCCTGATTTACATGAGAGGCTACGGTACCAGAGAAACACAATACAGTATGTCGTGATTTGATGTTCAAGTGCTTCGATGTGAAACAGGACAGAGACAGAAAATGTCTGTGCACTCTTAAAATAAAATGTTGCTTTTGAAAAATATATATGAATTATATTTCAGATATGCCAGTGCCAGGGTGCTTACTGTTTGACTGAGAAGACAAGTGAGAGTGCTGAATAGCTAATCAGAAGTTGTGCTGCTGATAAATGCATAATAATATTGTTCTGGGACTGACGCAGGTTCCTAGGGTTTCCATCTTAGCTCTACAGTAATTACATGCTGTCTTAATTTTCCCTGATATGGGCCCTGATAATGCAAGCTCTCATTCAACACAACATTCTAACAAGCCTCCCCTAGAAGAGTGGAAATGTTTTCAATTCAACTAGACCGTTATATTTTTTTATTTCAACTGAGTGGGAGAGCGATCACTGGGTATATTGCCTGACTGCTTGAATGCATAGCTGGTCATTGATTGCAGTGGTATGCCATTTTGATGCAGGAATAAACAAGAAGGAAAGCAGGTAGGAAAGATGCAAACTTGGAAAGACAGTTACTCAATGGAGGTGCACTTGCCAATCCAGTGACTTTCAAACCAGCCATAATCCTATAATTGAGCAGTCATACCGTAGTGCAGCATGAAAATGTAAACCTCAATTGAGTTCTACTTCTGTTCCTGTCTCAAGGTGGTAGTCACTATCGCATGCAGTGATGCATTTTAACTAACTAAGAATGTTGAAAGGCCATTCCACGTTAAAGGACTATTCATCGAGCTTGCAGGTACAGACTCCAATTTTGACACGGCCGCAATCAATTCTCCTCATCTGCCAAGGTGTTCAAACTTCTACCTGGCAGGAACATGTCAGTGAGTTCAATCAATCCCAGATCTAGCTCTCCACTGGTCTGCCAAAAGCAGTTGTGACGGCTGCATCTCTTCATGTGTTTCCTCCAATTAATTGAAATATGGCTCGTCGTCATTTGTCCGTCAAGAACCATCAACTTGCTACTAGCAATCTTAGAAACGCTCTGGACGTTGTTTCCCTGGTCATGGTATGTGTGAAACATCTGTGATTATTCTATGCCCAAATGTCATTAGGAGAGGGCAGAGGATCTAATCGCCCACAATGTCATTAGGTTGAAAGATATTTGGCAGAAAGTTGACAATGTACAGTAATGTGAATATTATTTGGGATATTGGCCCCGCTCAGATTATTCTCCACTCCCTCTTTTGGAACAGAGGTTTTACCCTCTACTACGATCATGGGGTTGGGAGCAGTTAAGGTACCATAAAAAAAAGAGTGTTGGAGGTCAATGGGTCACCAGGGAGGGAATCGTGGATAGAGATGGCTCTCCTCCAGTGGCCAAGGTCAGGGGCAGATGTCCTGGTCTTGGTACAGCTGAAGACATGCATAGTGTGTCCTCATTAAGCCAGAATCTGTTCTTGTTAACTTCTAGGCCCTCTTTGACCACACATTATTATAAAAGATCTGCCAAATTCATGAAACGAGGCCAATTTCCTAATCTTAAATGTGAAGCTTTTCGTTGAGGCATTTTGGGCTGTGAAAACATGGCAGCTGTTATGACACAGTGTAGATTAGAACTGGATTCTGAATTATTCAAAATTTCATTAAGAATAATTCACATTTTAATTAAATGTGATGAATAGTAGAAATAATACATTTCAAATTATACAAATTGTGTGAATTATGTGCATGGAAATGTTGCAGCTAGCATTAAACTGTGATGTCAGCATTTCTGTACAACCGGGATCTGCGGGCACTATCGTTAAATGTTCAATTCAAATGTAAAGAAATTAAATGGATGCCTATTCTGAAAACTCTGATTGAGAAATCTATGATGGTAGCGTTACACAATTGAGTTAAAGAAACAGTATAATGTTTCAACCTGTGACATCATGTAGTACTATCATAGGTTCCCCTTATAGACATCACCTGTGCCATACAAGAAGAACTCTTTAATTTCATTGCGCAGTGTGAGGTGAAAGTAGCGTGCTGGGAGCTATGGTAAACACATCTTTCATGCAAAGCAGACGCAACTCTCAGCATCTGGTGTGAGGGAGTATTTTAATCTCAGCTCCCTTGTTCAGTCTCCTTGCTCACTTTTCTCCTGCACTCCAAGGTACTGATTTTTCACAGGTATTACCTCACCCTTTTCAATTTCGAGTTGATTCTGCATTCACGCTGTTGAATATAAATCCTCCTTGGATGGTGGTATAATGCAAAACAACTCTCCAGGTCCCCCCACAATACGTACAGTATCTAGATAGATGGGACAGTCCAATATACCACTGCACTCTCAAGCCCAATTACAATATAGGATGGGTCATTAGCATCCTATACAATGCTCTAGTTCCTGAAACAAGCCTTTATTAAAACAATACACCTTTGCACACAATGTGATGGCAATGCAGTATATAGTTGCTACTGTATCACCGTGGGTTGCACAATGACATGGAGGTCACAGTTATTCAACTGTGAGGGGCAGGATATTCATGGAGTTAATGTTGTAACAGATATATTGGTGTGGAAATTCAGGACAGCGACAAGCTATTAATAGAATAATAATAATGTATTAAGTATACACACACGCACACACACATACTTTTACTTGGTTTGGGGTAGGGTAGGCATGAAAAATGATCGAATTAGTATCGTTATCGCATTTTCACGTTGCGCAATATAATATCGTAAATATTGCAGATAGTACAATATTATGTTTATTTTGTGGATAGATTGGCTGTTGGATGTGTGGCTGAGGAAGTAAGATGTGTGGCTGAGGAAGCTAATGACATAATAGACATCGAAGAAGAAACATTAGTTGGCCAAAAAGAATGCCTCCTAGCTTGGAATTACTGTTGTTGTACCAGTCCAATATGACACATGCCTGCCATAAAAATTTGTTGTTTTGATATGTTATTAATACGGATGGCACAATCCAGTTTTTTCAGTCCTGATACCGATATAGATACCGGCACTTTGGGTATCGCCTATAACGAGTACCGGGGCAGGGTGGTCTAATGGTCTGGGTGTTGGGCTCCCAGCTGAAAAGTCATGGGTTCGCATGAATGGGTGAGTGTGAAGCAATACTAGTAGGAAGGTTAGAAAAGCGCTGTATAAATGCAGTCCATTTACCGTTTACCGATCTGACTCCAGTGTTAAATTAAGTTTTAATTTAAGTTGCAAAGTAAATGGCAATCTCTATTTTAGGAGTTAGATGCATTTTAGAAACCTGCTGCTGATAGTGTGGCCTGGGTAGGTTAGACATGGCTGATGCTTGACAGTAGACTTACGCATGTAAATTAATTTAATTGGATCGTTTACAACTGTCCAAATGTCATCGATACCGATCCAGCTATTTAAGTCAGTATCGGACCGATTTCCGATTTCAGTATTGTATCGGTGCAATCTCTAATATTAATAAGGAAGTGTTTTTCTATAATATATATATAGCTGTTAGATTGGAAGCCATATTGATCATAATCTACATTTCGATGGTACATCTGATAATTATTGTGTTTGTCACATTTATGGATTATGCAGTAGGGCTATTTTGATGTTGTTGGCTTTAGAGATTCTATATCTGCTTTAGTCGATAATGTTTGTTAGTGGTAGAAACAAACATGGAGAGGGGAGGAGCATTAAAGGCAGGGTTCAAGCTCAAAATTCAAGATTTGTGTGTGGTGTTTGCCAATTTGTTTATGTTCCTATTTACGGAGCCAAGGCTGTGTATAAACGTCAGGTTATTTTTTCAACACACACAGAGAATGGTAAGCTTGCAACATGCAAGGATATATTTGTGGAATTTGACTAAATGTGTATTAGCTTACATTTAGCTAGCAATAGCTGACTATACCTTTAATTGCGGATGTGACTGTGGTGTCGACCTACTCCAACATATTTTTATCTGTTGCTTGCACAACCGAAAGGCAAGTAAGTAAGACATGTCCAAGCTTGTGTGTGTGTGTTGTGGTGTGTCTGTGCATGCACAGGAAAATCACACTGTGTACTGTAAAGGACTGCACTTTAACCTAGCTGCTCCATCCGTGGGAGAGTGTGTATTGCTCATGCACTCAGAATTGATTGGAGGTTGGCTCGTAACCTTGGCAACACAGACTGGAGGGGAAAAGTTTGTATTTTCTAAATGGGAAAAAAGGATTTGAGTTTGGAAAGTGTGCTGGGTTTTTTTCATTTATTTATTTAAGCCTTTATTTTGTCCTTTGATCAAGCTACAGTACACCTCTTATATGGGCAGGAGCATGAATCACATATCACAAATAGTGATATACTGTGTATATATAAAGTGTGTATGTATACATGTGTGTATATATATATATATATATATATATATATATAATATTAAGTATAGTAAATACTGTACTGTATTATATCCAGCCATTGACTAAGCAATGTGATTCAAATTATCATTTTACAGTAGCTAGCTAGGAAACAAATTATTCAAATTAGCTGAAGATAATGGAGCACTTACAGTACAACTTCTGGACCAGTTTTTTTTTAATTTTTTTTTTTAATATTATTAATCCATTAGCTAGCAAAATGTTGAACTTCAGTATTACTATGTAAAAAGAAACATTGGCATTAAAGTCTTTAGTGACAAAACTGAAACTAGAATGTTAGTACATACATAATATAAAGTGTATAGCCACAGAATATGTCAAATAAAATGCATTTACAGACAGGATGTGACATAAATATTATTTTTCATTGTAATTATTCATCTTTGTATTGCAGAATATGTCGGGTAATTTATGTGACATGAGCAGGAAATACTTGATATATATTGTCTTAGTATGCTACCATCAGGTTAATGCATACTAATGCAGCAAGGCCTTCTCTAAATCATGATCATAATTTGATAAATGTTAATTTAATTTTGAATTTACTTTCCCATAATATATAAAAATATTCTTCATATTCTCTTCATGTTCGTGTTGTTTTTAGGTTATAGTTTTTATCCAATCAGAATTCAGATAGCTTGTGTTGCCAGGCTGTATGAAATCTGCCTGACGCCTTCAGAATCAACATTGCGGGCGTCTGTGCATTGTAAGTGTATGGGCACATACAGTTGATAGACAGTTGCGATAGTCAATAAAATCACGAGTTGTTGACAGTAGGCTACCTAGCTGGCCTCACGTTGAACGTGACATGTGCGCATCCTGTGATTGGGTACTCTTTCAACGTCGTCTTTAAATGTTGTCTTTCAATGGTTGCACTCCTTCGGTCATCTTGTTGATGTCTTTCTGATATTAAACTGTTAAAGCTTGCCTGTATTCTATGTGGATTTATTAACACTTTTTGGACAGTTAATTTTAAATACCCTTTTATTTTTTAGTTTTGACAGTACCACGTAGATATGTTTTAATTGCTGATGCGGTTTTATTGATTTTTAAATGCGCTGGAAAATAGCCAGTTTTGTACACATTTGAGGTGATGCAATGCCCAGTAGTGCGTAAGTGTGTTTCTGGATACTATTTCTCCAGCCGTGGTCACGTGGTGTCATAAATGATAGTATTATGAGAGGTATTTATTGAAGTCAGACTAAGTAGGACATCACTGAAGGCCTAGGTGTTTAATGCACGGCCCGCCACTGGGTTTATGTCGCTGATATCTTGCCTCAAATGCAGAATACTGGACATTCTTTGGTGAAAAGAAAACACTTCTGCCATTTTTGGCGAGAATTCCAAGGATTGCCGGACAGTAATCCGTTGATATTCCTCTCTGATGTCTGCTTTGTATTGTACAGAAACATGGGTTTGTGGATTTAAACCATGACTCTTTACAACAAACCAAGCTAATCAGTTCCCTATACTGTATTGTAATGTGATTACATTGAATCCCTGTTTATCCAGGTACATTTTAACATTTTTGCGTGTGCATTAATTTTTAGCAAGGCACAAACGGAAACAGTGTTGTCAATAAATTAATTGTCCTTACAGTACAGAGTGTGTGTGGCCCTAATATCTGTATTTAGAGCTGTGATAGAGAGCCATAAATGACTGTTTACTGCAGAGTGGTTTGGACTGTGTGTGTTAAGCCAATGTTGGGAAGGATGGCTTTATACTAAATGCTAAAGACTAACATGCACCACGGAATGCAGCACAAAGCAATTACAGATTCTTCCATCAATTGCCAACCAAATAGCTGTAAGCATTCATGGTTAACCTTACATTTAATTGTAACAACTTGTATTTAAACAAAATATCTCACTACACTTGCTTAAAATATAACCACCTACTGTACAATGTTTTATTAACGATTCATAGAAAAATATGCTGCGGAAATATTTGCTTAAAAAAAAACTACCACCTATCTTTTTACCTATAGTTTGCAGTTTTGTGACAGCAGTGTAAGCGTTCCTTAAAATGTAGGTGTTTTATTTATTGTTAACAGCTGCTATTGTCAAGACTTTTTATCTTCAGGCATTCAGGTGGTTTTACATAATAACACATGCCTGCCTGGCTGGGGGGGGGGGGGGGGGGGGGGGGGGG
>JAODLL010072700.1:0-16459 GCA_026546735.1 Forbesichthys agassizii | reverse complement strand
TATTTTTATATATATATATATATATATATATATATATATATATATATATATATATATATTCATCTCATACATCTCATTACATGCAGCTGTCATACCTATGTACAGAATGATGTCCATCCATGGCAGCAAGAGCTCTGTGATGCAACCCCCCCAACTCAACTGCAGACCAAAATGAGCGATGATGACACAGCAGTTTCCCCTCCTCCCCGTCCCCCTGTGCTAAGCGATGCTGCCGGATCCACCTCGGAAACGCCGGCGTGTGTCGCACTCACCCGTCAAGCGACTCGCCCGGGCCGTCCCGCTCAGCACACTGAGGGCTCTGAAGGTGGAGCACCTGACGTGGTTGCTGAAGGACCTCTGTAGCAACATCAGCCTCATGGAGGAGAGAGACATAACTGGACCTCAACCTCTCTGACACCGCTCCACCGTCTGGGGCTCCTGTGCCCATAGCCGGTGTTATCCTGACAAGCGTGGGTTTGGGTAGCGACACCTCTGATCCTATACGCTTAGAGCTGTGTGGACTGGGCTGGGCTCTGCCGCACTAATGCGTGCTAGCTTCCGCTAGTTCGCTACAATCCCATCTGCTGCAGTGAGCATCAGCGCGCTAAGCTAACTGCTGGGACGCATCTAGCTACTGCTGCATCGCTCTCATATTCTATTCCGCCGCGTGCATGCGCGTGTGTGTGTGCGTGCGTGCGTGTGAATGCCCCAGTGCGTTGCTACAGTGTGATTAACTGAGTGGGTGAGAGTCATGGCAGGCTTTCAGTCCCTTCTATCGGCTCTCTTCTCCTCTCTCACCCTCGTCAAACCTCTCTCGTCCCATATGCGCCTTTATCTACCACCTCCCAACCCTATATATAGTCCAAACAGACAGAGCAAGCTACAGATTGAGCACCAAATGCCCTTACCAAGACGCAGATGAATGACCTTAACAGATACAGTATATAAAGAGCCAAAGGGAGACATTATGTAAAGGAGTATGGGGTTTCAAGAGACTCTTGGGCTATTGCTGTATGGCGTGTCTGTATTCCTCTCTGGGGTGCTAATGGTCTAAAGCCTAAGTAGACTTAGCTGAACATGCATACTGCAGAACAGTATGCAACACGCACACTTGCAATAGCTATAAGTGTTTCTAGCTATAGGTTAACCCTATGCAAAAACAATATGCCACTCTATTAATTAAATAAAAGCCAACATTTATCTTGGTGTATGCCACGTATTTATATTTCCAAAAAAAAATCAATTTCTAGAGTGCATTTGTAAATTGTAAATGTAGATCAATAAAGTAATGCTTTTATTTCCGTATATTTACCCAACTTAACAGCTTAGGTATGCCAAAGTCAGCGGCCATTTAAATTAATGTTGCGTGTATGTGGTACTCACATACAACCTTCAAACTCAGCTGTGTCAGTGCCAATCAGAACCCCCCTTCCCCCCGTCACATTCCAATGAACACCCTGGAGACCGCTGAGGCTGTGGAGGTAATTGCTGCGTTAAGTGCGAATAGCTGAAGTACATGGTGAGGGGTTATTTCAGCCTGCCGATAGCATTCTTGTTTTCTTGCTTAGCTGACTTTATGGTTGCGCAAGGGCAGGTCAGACCGATAAGCTAGCTTCCCACATCATCGCATTTTAACAGCCTAACAGTTCTGAAGAAGAAACCCCCTCTCTTGTCAGGCTGTAAGTGGAGCCGCATGCAAACAGCCTCCAAACAGGTATCACGTTAAGTGCTCCTCTCCCAGCCACGTGTTTGAACGCAGCCCGCTTTCTTGTGTGCGTAAAAACTGCCTCTCGGGTCAGACGCCTTATCACGGCACCGTATCTCTCCACTCTCTCTCTCTCTCTCTCTCTCTCTCTCTCTCTCTCTCTCTCTCTCTCTCTCTCTGTTTTACACCTGTAGCCTGTGATAAGAGCGGTGAGACGCAGACTGCAGCTTGGATGTGAGCCTAGAGGGGAAGAAGGCCTCGTCTCCACCCCCAGAGTAGGCAACACAATGGGGCTCTCATAACACAGGAAGGAAAGCCTTGCCAATGGGCCTTCTGTCAAACAGCACGGGCTTGCCAGAAGTGTGCACCTACGACCAGCCCCCACAGGGTTACCTGCCAACACACTGACCCAGAAAGAGAGGAGAACAGGGCGGGGGAGGGGGAAAACACACTGTGGAGAAACTTCAAACAGTGTGTGAACGTGTACTTGTGTGTGTTAGATGCAGCGTCCCCCAAGCACAAAGCAGTGTTGTCTACTCGTTTGCAACGATGCCAAAAATGTTGAGGTGTGTGCGTGTGTGCGCTCACATGTGCGTGTGTGTGTGTGTCTGTGCGTGTTTGTGCGTGTGTGTGCGTGCGTGTGCGTGTGTGTGTGTCTGTGTGCGCTCACGTGTGCGTGTGTCTTTGCATGTGTGTGCGTGTGTGTGTGCGTGTGTGTGTGTGTGTGTGTGTGTGTGTGTGTATGTGTGTGGGTGACTTTGAGTATGTGAGGCTTTGATGTGGCCATCTGCTTGAGGTACTACTCTGCTATCAGAGAGGCACTCCAGCCTCCTGTTCTACTTTCATGAGCCTCTACACACACTTACTGGAAGTATGCACTGTAACACACACACACACAAGCCTGCTCACAGTGAAAACACACACACACACACACACACACACACACACACACAGGCACAGGCACGCTATCAAATATACTAAATTAGACATGCGCACACACGCGTGCACGCATACACACACAAGCGTGCTCACTGATAAACACACATGCACACACACACACACTATCAAATATACTTATTTAGACATGCTCGTGCACACACACACACACACACACACACATGCGCGTAGATCCAATAGCTACACAAAGACACACAGGCCCACTCTAAACCCGCCCCCTTCACACAAACACATTACACATGTCACATTCATGTATTTGTCAGAGGTTAAAGATACTGTAAGCTGTACTAGTGAATGTGTGTCTGACAATTAAATACAGAGCCTTCTGAACGTGAGATGGAAAACCACAGTTGATCCCAAGCCCGGTGTGGCAGATAGGAGACGTCATAACCCTCACCCCATCGCCTCCTTCACCTCGACAACTAGAGCAATCCAGGCTGCTTGGCAGGAGCTGTCCTGTTAGGCCAGGGAGAACAGGGGCATCTCTCACCCCACAGCAGGGAGGTTTACAGCACCCTGCACAAGCATGGCAGGCAGCTAGGCGCTTCATCCGAGAGCATGCGAGGAGTAACGTGGGTCTTGGCTGAACACTCTGGTTCTCCATCTCTTCTAGTCCACCTGGACCTGACTGCAGCATTTTACACTGTGGACCACACCATCCTTCTTCATCGTCTACACTCCGAAATCAACCTCTCTGTCTCTGACTACAACTGGTTTTCATCCTACCTCAGTGGAACGACAGAGTACGTCGCCTTGTGGTGTCCCTCAAGGCTCCGTGCTTGGCCCCACTCTGTTCATTATTTACATGCTCCCCTTCTGCCGCGTCATCACCAGGCATGACATTTCTTTCCATTGCTATGCCGATGACACTCAACTATATCTTAGGACAAACTCAACATTGTCTGCTGCCTTGCCACTAACCACCTTGAACACCTGTCTGGAGGAGATAAAGGCATGGATGACCAAGAACTTTCTGCAGCTAAATAGCTCCAAGACTGAAGCCGTCCTAATTGGCACTCCACACCAAGTACGGTCATCACCAATGTCAATATCTCTGGCCAGAACATTCCACTCTCAGCATCAGCAGTCAACCTGGGTGTTACAATGGACTCTCATCTGACTTTCGAGGCTCACATCAACAATCTGCGGAAGACCTCTTTCTTTCACCTCAAGAACATTGACAAACTACGATCCACACTCTCCTCTGCCGATGCGGAGAAGCTTGTCCATGCCTTTGTCTCTTCCAGACTGGACTAATGCAATGCGCTCCTCCTTGGGATTCCAGAAAAAAACCTCCACAATTTGCAGTACATACAAAACAGTGCTGCCAGGATCCTGAAGAAGGTGCCCAAACATGACCACATCACCCCCATCCTCAGATCTCTGCACTGGCTCCCTGTCTTACTGAGAATTGAGTACAAGGTCTCCCTCCTCACCTACCAGTGCATCCATGGTGACGCACCTCCCTACCTCAAGGAACTACTTACCCCACAAACCTCCGCACGCTCCCTCCGTTCTGCCTCCACATACACCCTTACAGTCCCGAGGACCAAGCTTTGCACAATGGGTGATCAAGCTTTCTGCTCAGCTGCACCTAGACTGTGGAATGCTCTGCCTGACCACCTTAGGCCACCACAGACGCTGGATGTTTTTAAACGTGGCCTCAAAACCCGCCTTTTTAAGAAAGCTTTCGGTTAATGCCTTTTATTATTTCTTTGGATATTTACAAATGGACGTACCTTATTTTTACTAATATTGCAACTTTTGGTATAATGTATATGTAATTTGTTGTCTATATGTAAATATTGTGTATATGTAAATTTAAGGTATATGCCATATGGTATATGTAAATATAAGGTATATGTAAATTGTTTATGTAGCACTTTGGGATTTCTTCTAATGTAAAGTACATTACAAATAAAATGTATTATTATTATTATTAATATCATTACAACACTCGCATAATGAATTCATTATTATTATTATTATTATTGTTATGAATTATTGACACAGACATCACTATACTGGTGAACCGTATGCTTTATGAGGATGCTACGATGCATTGTCTATGCATGTCCTATATCTTGCGTAGACGTGAGTTACGTGCCAAAACAACCGTCAGGAGATCATTTAGCTAAACCAAGAAGGAGACATGCCCTCTAAAGGCTGCTTGTTTCTTTGGAATAGGAGAGGTTTTTGTTGTTGCAGCTCAGTCAGGCAAGCTTCTTGTTGTAAATGTCCCATAATGCATTAGTTTCCTGTTCACAGTACCACCACACAGATGCAAACACCAAATAATTGTATGACCATCAAATATTCAAGATACATACCGAATGCCATTACAGTTAGTTGCCTGATGTCTGAACTACCGGCTTCAAACGTCTGAAGCATGTAGTGACCTATGTATTATCCAAGGTAGAAACGGTAAGACACATATCACAGAACATACATCTACATCTAGTGTAGCACAACATATGGCTGTGTGTCAAATAAAAAGGAGTGTGTGTGTGTGCGTGCGTGCGTTTTGGATGGCTTGACAGGGAGGCCAGGAATGTATATATGGCAAAGTGGGGAAAAAGGTGGGATGAGTCACATAAGAAACGGGAAGGATGAACAGGAAAGGCAGACATCAGTCGTGAGGTGCAGTGTTGGCTCGGCTCCAGGCTACAAAGCAGCTTCGCTACATCTGTCAAAAGGATTGGCTGATATGCGATCGATGTCCTCAGAGGGCATGTTGCTGCATGCAAATGAAAGCACAGAGTGATGGAAAGTGGCCAAGGTCAAAAGGGAGAAAGGAAAGTGACTGGAGTAAATTGACTGTGACCGTCTCCGTTTTAAGTGAGCATCTCTATGGAACTCTGCCCCTGTCTGAACGAGACGTGGTTTGATGCAATCAGGAGCCATCTTATAAGATGAAGCGAATAACTCAAGTACAACTTGTGCTGATCAACGTGGGCTGACAGACACGTCAGCAATAAGCAGTTATTTCCCCTAATAATGAAGTCAATTAATGAATGAAAAAATTCTGGTGGTCCTCACAATAAAAAACATAGTATTGTTGTTGTAAGATAGCGACTATCTGACTATGATTATATTATACATTATGGATGATGGTCTGAGGGAAGAGTTGAATAGATTTGTATCTGATTCCACCTTTAGCCGAGGTAATGCCATATAATCCAACAAAAAAACATTACCAAAAACACACATTTTATAATAGCATTATTTTGATTTCCAAACAGCTACACCCACCAACATTCTGAATATAGACTGTAGAATCAAGTGGGTTGTCAGAAAAACATTAAATACACTTTTATTTTAAAGACAAGATAAAGTTATATACAGTAGCGTGTCAGAACAATGGTATTTCAATTACAAAAGAAACTGTACAGCAGTTATGTTTTTATTGTGCACTTTGTAAGGTATCCTTGAGTAAGTTTTAAAGACGCCTATAAATAAAATGTATCATTATTATTAATAACTGCTGGTAAACTGTAATGAGTTCACTGAGGGACTTCCAAGGAAGGAACCTGGTGGGCTAAAGGACACATCCAGAGAGATAGCTGTTACAGGCAGAAAGGTTAAGGCAGGGTGAGTGAATCACAGGAACTAAGGCTAAAACTCCCAGCGCCAAAACACACACCCAATTTCGGAAAGACCCACAGAGAGCTATAAAAAAAAAAACCCACTTCCTATGTCCCGAGTAGCCAATATACGCCTCCTCTCCTGTGTTTTACAACTGGCCGTGTGCCGGAGTGCCAGGGCTTTACGACAGTCCGGGTACAGGTGAAAGGTTAGCTTTGACCCTCCTGCTGATTGGACAGACATATTGGGTTGTGTTTATATTTTCCTACTGGTTTATATAGAGCAGCAAAAGAGTTCCCTACGTGTGTGTGCGTGTGCGTGTGTGTGTGTGTGTGTGTGCGTGTGTGTCCGTGTGCGTGTGTGTATGTGTGTGAAAGAGGGAGAGAGAGAAAGGAGAGTTATCACTTGTTCTGTTGTTACGTAAGTGGAAACGTGAATGCACTAAGGGTCAAGGTACTGTGTAGACCGGTGTTATTCAGACAATGAAGGAACTAATGGGAATTTAGTGAGAATGTTATACTGCCGGAATCATCTTGTGTTCAATGTTACAGTAATATACAATCAACCATGCTGGATAGAGAAAGGGAACATTTATGGTGTTACTGAATACCTGACATGGTTGCATCCCGCCTCAGTGTGAAACACAGACCATGTGTGACCTATCTTGTTGTGACAAACTAAATCGAACATTCACATTCACCACATATACTTTAGCATACGTAGCTTCTACAGACTTTAATATGTGCTAGTTCATGGCGATGACACCGGGAAGTACTGCACTGACAGCAGCTGCTTTCATCCCTTTCCAACATGCTTTGAGGCAACCCCCCCCCCCCCCCCCCAACACGGAAGGGGTGATGTGGGGAGGGGGGCTGCACTCTCAGGTGCAGGTTAGCGGTGAGAAAGAGGAGGGGGAGACCAATGGTTTCATTGTTCAGAAGTACAAGTGGGATGAGGAGCCTGATGACTGCTCTCCAAACACTATGACCTCACATCAAAGCAAGGGAGTAATTGTCAGTGAAGACCCACTGATGCTAACGCACATACAGTGTGTGCTACATTATATGCAGCACACAGGAGGAAAACTATTTTTTGGGTTATCTTGTATAAACATGTCGAATCTCAGACGCTAACAGCTTGCTTCATAATAAAAGAACGATTTACAACTTTAGGATGTTGGGGGTTTATAGTTTAAACAACAATCACTGTCCACCACTTGTGTCTGTACTTTACTGAAAAGTTTTCTGATGTTGTTTACATGGGTATTATTAGTCGGCTGAAGGAGCAACACATAGGTAATATTCACATTGATTTATGGTGTGCTCTTAACATTTCACATTTAGTTTGAAACACAACTGTAAGGGTATAGTGCTGTCTACAATAAACATCGTAGTGGCTGCAGTAGAGAGTAGTGGCAGCTACAGTACTCAGCGGGAAAGGAATCATGCGTTTTTGTAATGCCGGTTTCAACCACAAGAGGGATACAAATATGAGGAGTGCACCTTTAAAGCCAAACAGTAAAAGCCATATGGGGAAATACACTTTTGGAGAGTAGCTGTGGGACGATGTTTGATCACCGTCACTATATGAGAGACAAAGAAATTACTCAGGACATTCCAGTGCACTAAGACTTCCTGTTGAGGAGGTTCAGTGAGCTTAGACCACCTCCCCAAGCGCTCCATCTAGCTTCACAGAAACCCCATGTAGAAGCACCCTGTTAATAATGATCAGGTTGTCAGATCTCTACGGACTACGGACCACGGGAGCTTGGCCACGGGGGCCGTTACGGGGGCCGTCACGGGGGCCTTCAGGGGGCGCTCCTTGTTGCCATGGACATGAGGAAAATGAACCATGAATGAGCTGTCTTTCATGGTTCATGCCGTGAAGGCTCCAGGGCATGGTGCGTGATGTAACGATGCCACTAATGTGTCATTCTCTGGAAGGGAAAGAGAGGGGGGGGGCGCTTAAATGGAGGCGATACAGAGAGGGCTTTGAAGTGTCCGCAATGAACACTGGGCTTTGTGTTAAATTAGGGGGCTCCCACAAACTCTCCAAGACCAACCCCACCCCCCCCTTCCCTTCCAATAGAGCTCTGGACCCTGTCACATACACCCAGAGATGGATATTACATAACTTGCTTACAGAAGGTGGAACCCTTTTAAATTAAGGAAGAAAAAAGGAAATTGGCCATGCATTTTGATTGCCTTGAAGTTGAGCAGCTGGGCAATTGGTTTGTGAGCTTCGGGGACCCCCACCATACCCCCTCCAACAAAACCACCATAAGTCTATTGGCAAACGGTGGCACACAGGTTTGACTCAAACTAACACACACGCACACACGCACACGCACACACACACACACACACACACACACGCTGACTGACACTGCACGTTTGCCATGAAAGGTTTTAAGCAAGTGAAGGTAATTAGAGAGAGGGCCAATAGGCAAGGATCCCCAGCAGGACTGGAGCCATTGGGGGGATTATGACAGCACCAATGTCTAACCACCTCGTCCATGTTGTGAACAGACATGGGCAGATAACGTGTGGAGTTGTGGATGGGAGGGTATTTTAATGAATACTGCTTCCCTGTGGTTGTCTGACAGGTCAGGCCATCATCCCCTGTTACCCGGGCGACCCCTGTGTGGCAGGAGTCATGGCGGATGGAGCGCGGTCACCATCGATCCACAGCTGCTTAGCGCAGCATGCTAGCTGCTAGGCTAGCATGCTGTAGCATTAGCTGCTAGCTTACAGTGCTGAATGGAGATGTAAGACAGAAATACAGCAAAGAATAGCTGAGGAGGCAGACGTGTGTGTGTGTGTGTGTGTGTGTGTGCGTGTGTGTGCGTGTGTGTTTGTGCGTGCGCGGCACTGCGCGCACATGTGTGTGTAATATTGTGTATTCTAGGCATTCTGTTACCACTCTTAACTATAGTCTCTCTTACAATATTCACAGTAAAATATCAACATCACCAACATTGCAAGCAAGCAACAAAGAATGTCATTGTTGTGTTTTTAAACAGCCAAATACGTTAGGAGGAGGGGGGTTGTTTTGGGAACAAACCCCACCGTCCTCCGGCCTGGTTCTTATCTTGGACAAAGAGGTGCATGGTGGATGAGATGGTGCAGTAGATGAGTCTAACTCTTATCTGATCCATCATGCATCTCAGTAGTGGGAGCCTCTCCGTCATCTCTTCATTGCCCCTATACACCGGCTCCTTCCCCCTGCACCGCTCATCTTGCCCTGCCGTTGTCTACTGGCCAGGCCCCTGTCGCTACATGGGGGGTGTGGGACTGTTGGGTTAAAGCCCGGAGTTGCCTAACTGTAAGCATCCTTTAGCAAGATGTCTACCTACTTCTTGTAACTGGACTCTTTTTAAGACGCTTGGGATTAAAGCGATTTACCAACCTAATTATTACATGTGCAGGAGCAGTTCCCATGGGTCTGTATGACACATACAGTTGATTTGGAAAGTGAGCACAGTCAATTGATAAATCCTGTTTAGCCATGGCTACCTGCATAGATAACTACATGCTGTAGATAAAGATAAGCGGCCCATAATTCAAACTATTATCTGAAAAAGGTAAAGGTAAGGGTAAAGGCTAAAGGTAAGCACACAGTAAAACAAAAATCAGCACTTACCGGCCTTTTGTTTTTCATGAAACGCAGACGAGCCCTGTCAAGAAAGAGAGGGAGAATTATGAGTAGATTCATTACAATGCTTTTACAAATATTTGAGCGCATGAAATCTCCTAATTTCAACCATGGGAATGTCACAAAAAAACTGCAGCTGGAGGAATATGTACAATATGATTGCATGTTATTAGAGGCAAAAACAAACATTCATATATGCTCATCTTGGATGGGGAATAAATAACCTATACAACATAAACAAAGTGATTCAACACATCACTATTATGTTTTGTGTGTGTCCAATCGGCAGGTGGACATAGAATGTGAATGATTTTGCACAATGCTAGTTATGGTTTATTTTATACCCTGTTAAAGACCGTGTAATGTCTACACACAATATACAGATACAGTATATAGCTATTATTGCAGAGCAAATTAAAACATTCAAATAGAATTGCAGAGGTGTGCACACGCACATGCACTCGTGCACACACACACGCACACACACACACACATTATGGAGAACCCAGACCATATGCATAGTTTCCCAGTGTGCAAACGTCTAAACCCAAGGCCACAACAGATAAAGATCCCGCCAGAGACTACTGAACAAATATCCCTTTATTAAAAGACCAACCATAATGTTGATCCAAGGCCTATGAAGGTATTGTGAAGGCATTCATGATGAGATTACAAAACACATTTTCCATCATTATACAAGCACAATATGTCCTTCTTTGGTGTTGGTATCAGCATGAGACCATGCTATTTTATCAATACATCGAATTAATCAAATGATCAATATATACATGTAATGCAATGTACATGTAATGGAATGTGTGTGTTTGTGTGTCTTGAGGAGGGCAGTGATCAGTTGGAATGCAGAGGTCTTTCTTGCCCTATGACCTTTGACCCCAGGTTCCACGCCTGCGCTCCAAAACCTGATCCATTTTGATCCACGTGTCCGTGGAATAAATCACAAAACCCAGGAAGACATTTTTTTAATAGAAAAAATGATGAATTGAATAACGTTTTCTGTTAACAAAATGATAAATGCCAGACTTCTGTCTAAGCCTGCTTCAATTCCCCCTGGGCTATATCTTGTTTACATCTATTCTCTCAGACCTAATTAAAGTGCTTAAGCTGGACCTCATGTTGTGCTAAACACTGTTTACTTTTTGGCCTGCGTGAGACCACAAATATGTTTCAGCTCAACCAGAAATTCAACAAATGTCACCTTTGTGTTTTACCTCCATTTCATTGACTGCCGTCTAGAATTTAGGGCACATTTAAGGCATGTCTGATAGCATGCAAAACCTACTCTTAGCATTTTAAAAGTGATGCTAGTCTCATCCACTGACCTGATTTCTCAAAGGATGAAATTATACCCTGGCCTCCAGGTGTTCTTTACTCCGTAAATGAGACACAACACGTGAGCAAATACATGGCCTATATGCATAGGTGGCGCCAGGGAGGGGCTTGCAGGTGCTGCAACTATATCCCTAGGATCACCATAGCACCCCATTAGCACCCCCAATACATTTCTGTGGATTATTTATAAAGTATAATTTTGTTAATGTGTGACTAATGTGCCTATAATTTATATTTGAAAAATGTATAAATACAATACAATTATTTTATTTTTTTACTAAAAAACATAATTTGGATTGCATTTGGCCAATGAGCGTTGCACACATTAAACTTTTGACATTACATATTTTGATATAGAATATTTGGTATCCATTATTAGCAAAGTGAGTGTAACGTTAGCAATGGATAGTTTTTTCAAAACCTGTAAATGAGACATAACAGGTTATGAAGACTTCTAATGGTTCCAATTTTGCGCATCTGTGACCTTACCCTTCTGAAAATATGAGTTAATATGAGCTGCAGTGATGATTTAATGAATTAACCCGGCCTGTTGGCTGGTATTTGAAATTGAAATATGTACGTTTGGCAAAAAAAACAACATAAATCAATCTCTCTCTCCCTCGTGTTCGCTGGTTATTATTCATTAATTGTTAGACTGCTAAGCGAGTGCATGTATCTGCAAGAGTACTGTGTATCAAAATGTTAGAGCACACTCACGTCAAGCTACCCCATAGCACCAGCAAAACATATCGGGTGCCGCCACTAGCTATATGTGTGTGTGAAAGCTTGTTACATACATACTACAAATACAAATAAGTATTTACCAGTATTATTCATTATTGGCATTTATTTATATTTATGTGTACTATATTAATAATTATTATTATTAATAATATGCTCACTATTTTATTATAATACTCTGGGGTGCTACATACTGTAGTATCTTCCAGCTATACAAATTTGAGCTGTACAACCTGTGGGAAATATTGTCTCCTTCCTATCTTAACACTGTAAAGTCTTACATGCTGGTTTGAACTGAAGATAATGGTGGATTCCATAAACATTGGGGGGAGAAAGGTCATGTGACTTGAGCTCAGCATCACAAGCTGTGGCACACTCTTCTGGTAACACTGCACATGTGCCAACGTAACTCACTTTCAAGGGGACGCAGCCCCTAACCTCAATACTGTAGCCTCTCCGTGCCAATGAGCAAAGCCCTTTGCAAGTACAAACCGCCATTTTGCTTATTTGTCTATCTATGTATACGTATGATCAACACAGACAGCACAGTCCAGCATCACTACAGCAATACTGGCTAAACAGCCACTACCTATAAGAGAATAAGTCATCCTGGCTTCATCTGTGAAAATGATGCGCCTTCACAGATGTTATTATGTACAACTACAGGAGCTCTGGCATTCATATGCTGTTGAATGTTTTTGATGAATGGGGGATAAAGTGTTGTCTTGGTACCAATCTGTCTGACTCGGGTCTCACATAAGCCGGTGAGAGGGCAGCTTGTGCATACATAGATACCCCTCTAGACCTTATCTGAAGCCCACACAGCTTCTATCTGTGGATGTGTGTCTGTGCGCGTGTGTGTACAATGTGTTTCAAAAACACTCAGCACAGCAGTTCATCACATGAAGCGATCACATTTCAGGCTTAGACACAGCGGGATAAACTTTTTAGCAGAAGACAATGCAGTTTACTGGACAGTAATGACCCAAAAAACATTAGGGAGAAACCACAGCCACAGACACCAGAGATAGACCTTCTGGGCCAAGCTGTTTCAGCTGCTAGCCTAACGTAACATTAGCTCTGCTTTTTCAGACATAGGGAGCGCCCATGCCACATGCCCCGTTGTGTCGGAGTGCTGTGACAGTCGACCTTATTTGAACTTCGACAAAGGCTACTCTGCTTTGTTTTTTGACATTTTTATCATTCTTGCATCGACCTTGTCCACAAAACTGCAAGCAAACCGTGTGTCCACTGTTAGCTTACGTTGTTTGCAGTCTGTTTTTCTACAGTCACTCAAACCATTACCCTCGAATTTACACAACCTTCCTACAGTTCAAACATCACAATCTACAGTTTGGTACTTTGAGTAGGTTTTATCCAAACCAATTTACAATAAGTAGAAGTAAACGAGCCATCAAGTTGGATGCTTAAATAAATCATATTTAATCATAATATGGTTTAGATTTAGTAAGAGCTCGTTAATCAAATCCTCATTAATTTTCCCCTCATCAGATGAAACAAATTCCAGACAGTGATTAACATTAGCTGAAACAAGCCAATGTTTTCATTTGCACTGCTTATATTTCAGACAATTACATTATTCTTTCCGCGGGAATCTTGCGTTTAGCATGAGGGGCCTGCGTTGCCTCTCTTAACAGGACATTTCATTTCACTGCTGGGAACCATTATTGCTGCATCACGTGCGTCTAACGAGCCACAGTGTAAACCTCACCTTTCTGCCACAATCCAGCCAATTACAGTTTGGTGTACTTAAAGGTAGGCTAGTCAGTCATCCTGGAGACAGACTGTTGATATTTAAGTTTGATCAAAACAAAAACACCGCCCCGTACATTAGAAACACATTACCTAAGACTGTGATAGTGTTGTGTGGTGCGGTCTGCACCACTGTGTTTGCGTTCCCTTGTACAGAGCCTGGGGTATTCCTTTCAGCGCTCACACAGACAGGGCAGCTATTGGACCACGAAGAAATAGTCGCTGAATTGGACAAAAAGTGTATTACCTTACAATCGCTGACTATACCTTTAAGCCCAGGAGAGGGTCTCTGTGTGTGTGTGATTGAATGCGTACCATTGAAGTGTGTTCACAGCGCCAAGGTCATATAGTCTATGTTAGTCTGCCCCTCACCCCCAGTGTGGTGTGGTGCAGGTTTGTGTGTTTGTGTGTGTGGGGTAAGGGGTCATGCGGGGTGATGTCAGGTGCCCATCGTAGAGCTGCAGGCTGCAGGCCCTCTGTTAACCACTGCTGCCAATTAACTGAACTGTGTGCATGTGTGCGTGGCAGGCAGGGCGTGCGTGCGTGCATGTGTGTGTGTGTGTGCGTGTGTGTGTGCTATAACGTGATGTTACTGCCTCCAAACCTTAAGATACAGATATTAAATATATACATATGATTTTGGTTGGTATGTTCAATTGAACAAACTGCCATTGGGCTCCATATTGTTTCTCAATACATTTTATATACTGTATATATTTAAACAAACATTTAAATCGACTAAAATTATTGTTGTGTTGTGTCATGGCATCCTTGGTCAAGTTGACACAGCCGTATGTTGACCTAGTATAGAAAAGGTTTTGAAATAAAAACGAAATTAACTATATATGAATACATGTCCCTGTACGGCTGCAATAAAACCTACATGCTAGTCAACGCTTCGGCATGTGGACCTTGGGCAACAAATACCGAGCAGGCCTTCCTTCTCCTATGCACCCCCTCCACAAAATAGTACTCCCCCCCCATCTGCAGCTGCGGTGTGTGTGACCACCCAGGGTCTCTACTGGTTGAGGATTAGGGGGCTCAAGTTAGCCCAAACTCCTTTCTCCACCACTTAGTGCAAATGGCTAAATGGCTGCAAATGGCTTATGGTCAGGTATGCTTGTGGCTCCAACACTGGACGGAGAGGGTAATTGTGTGTGAGAGAAGGATTGGAAGTCCGCGAGAGAGAGAGAAAGAGAGAGAGAGAGAGAGAGAGAGAGTATATATATGTGTGTGTACATGTGTGCATGTGTGTGTGTGTGTTTGTACGTGTCCATGGCCCCCAGGAGATGCTATCTGCGGCCTTGATGTGTGTGTTGGTGAACGTGCACATTCTGCCCCGTGCACAGAAAGGAATGCATTCTCCATGCTCTGTCGGCCCGGCGGTAGACGTGCACAGACGAACGTGGGAAACCATTTGAGTTTAGCCCTCTCCTGGGGGAAAAGACCCCCACCCACCCCGACCCCCACAATCCCCCCTCAGCCAACTCTCTCCCCACGACTGTAACAGTTTCCATGTGTGACACGTGAAGTGTGTCAACAGGAAGTGATGCCATGCCTTGGAGTAATGATGCGTTGGAACATTTCCTGTAACAGAGGCGTATATTAACTGTCCAGATGGGAGATTCCACACATATTTGAATAGACGTCTAATAAAACAGGAGAAAAATTTGTAGAACATACGGACTATTAATATATGATATAATATCACATATTAATATATATGAATATTGGACGTGGATATGCATTCTGTGCAATGCCAAGAGCACATGAGAAATAATAATGGTAGTTTATTGTCCTTTATTTGATGTGTTTGGGAGTTAATAATCAACATGCACTTATGTACATATGCACAATGCACACACCAACACACACTGATGGCATTCCACCCGAGACCTTGTCTTCTGTCTCCACCTAGACAGTCATAAGATACTGTATGTTCTGTATGGGGGGGGGGGAGGTGAATAACATACAATCATCTCACAGTAACTCACATACACACACTAACTTCCAACTAACACACATGCAGAAACACAACACACACACACACACATCTCTCTCTCACCCTCTCTACATCTCTCTCTCTCTCTCTCTCTCTCTCTCTCTCTCTCACACACACACGCACGCACCACACACACGCAGAAACACAGACATACATCTCTCACACACACACCTCTCTCTTTCTCACGTACGCACACAGACGCACACAGACACACACACACACACACACACACATAGTAACACCACACACAGACACTGATTTTGCCTTTGTTTACATGAGCAAGCAAAAGCAACAGGCTTCTGGTTGCCGTGGGTGACTGGAGAGATTTAGTGCTGAGCCCCCTGAGTATAACCTGTGAACTGCTGGCTGGCTTTGGAATCCATCAGCGGACGAAGCACGCTCCCTTCGTCTGAACACATTCCTGGACCTGGCCCAGTGACTATAGTGTATGCCTCACAGGCTCAACACAGTGTAAACGCTGACATACACATATGGGGTTTACAGTGTAGCTGCACCCCAGCGCTGAGCCTGACTCCACCCACTGCAACTTTGAAACATGCATCAAGGAGCTGAGGGAGGGGAGGGGCTGAGAGGGGGACCCCCATTAACATTAACGTTAACATTTCAATTTGATGACGTATGAGTGTACTAAGTGTACTGTCTAAAAGCAGCCAGGTTCTGGGGTGATTTTT
>JAODLL010072699.1:27699-40589 GCA_026546735.1 Forbesichthys agassizii | reverse complement strand
TGATATGTGGATATATAGATGATATGTTGATATATATATGGATGATATTTTGATATATATATGGATGATATGTGAATATATAGATGATATGTGGATATATAGATGGATGATATGTGGATATATAGATGATATGTGGATATATAGATGATATGTGGATATATAGATGGATGATATGTGGATATATAGATGATATGTTGATATATATATGGATGATATTTTGATATATATATGGATGATATGTGAATATATAGATGGATGGATGGATGGATATAGATAGATGGATGGATAAAGGTATGGATAATGATGTATAAATTGATGGATGGATGGATAATAGATGGATGTATTGTGTATAAAGTGATGGATGGATATATAGATGGATGGATGAATAAAGGGATGGATGATGGTGTATAAAGTGATGGATGGATATATATATATATATAGAGATGGATGGATGGATGGATGAAACAGTACAGGTGGATGGATGATGTTAGTGTGTAAGGATGGGATCAGAGCAGACAAACAGAGGCAAGAGAAGAGAGAGAGAGAGAGAGAGAGAGAGAGAGAGACCAGGGGCGGTGCAGCCAGTGGAAAGTGTCGTGCTCATCCCTCTCTACGGCCAGCCACATCAAATTCAATCAGATTGAACATATATCCCCACCTGCTCACTGAAAATTACACGAGGCCCTCATTGAGAGGCTATCAAGGCATGGCTGCGTGTGTGTGTGTGTGTGTGTGTGTGTGTGTGTGCGTGTGCATCCACGCTGGTGTATGTGTGCGTGCTGACTAACCACTCCAGCTGCAGTGTTAAGTTTCCCCACTCTTATTCCCCCCCCTGCTCTCTTTCTTTCTCTCTTTCCCTGCCTTGCTCTTGCTCTCTCTCCCCCCCCCCCTCTCTCTCCCCCCCCCTCTCTCTCTCTTTCCCACTTAGTGCCGCACAACTGCATGCGCTGTCTAACTAAGCAGCCTGCTACTGTGTTAAGAATCCAACACATCTGCTGGGCACATACACACACACACACGCACGCACACACACACACACACACACACACACACACACACACACTGGTGACCAGCAAAGCCAGCAGCTGATGCAGCCCCAGTGCAGATGCTGACACACTTGAAACAAGGCAGAAGAAGTGCAAGGCAGATTTAACAGTAACGTTGGACAGATTAACATTTGATTTGCACTAAATTGCATCTCTTACAGGCTCTTTAGGAAAGATAAATGACCGTTCCCCTCTTGGGTGAAACATGCACGTTAAAAGCAGGCGTGATACCGTGTGAATGTAGCTTATGTCTGCACTGAACGTTAATGGAAGATGGAAGTGGGCATATTCATACTATAGTATATGCACGCACACACACACACGCACACACCTGCACGTGCACGCACGCACGCACGCACGCAGCGTTAGCCCATCTGCACCGGGGCAAGAGACAAGGTGGCAAACCAGCAGGCCATAATGGGACTGGAAGGCAGAAAAACACAGAGTGGAAGGAGGCGATTAAATGTCAAATGTGTCAAAAGACGACAGTAAAGAAGGAGGAGAAGAGAGGGAGGGGAGGCCCAGCGGGGGAGACGGCACAGTGGTTTATAAAACATAGTGAGGGAGGAGAAGAGGGAGAGAATCCTGTCATTTGATTTGCAGCGGGGGGTATTAGAAGTATCGCTGCAGAAACAGAGTATCAACCCTCAGGTGTGTGTGTGTGTAAATGTGTGATTTTGTGTATGGGCATAAACAGATTACCGCGATGTTCCTTAGCTCCAAGGGAGAGGACGGATTCCTGGACCCGCTCCCAATCCTCGTAGCGAGTGAGTGTGCTGTTTGTGTGCGCGACCAATACATTATAATCTTTGATAAAGCCTGCATACAGAGTGCCAAGAAAGTGTTGCTGTGTGCAGGAATGAGACATGTATTAATTACAGCTGAAATAAAGTTCTTTGTGTGCGGGTAAGTAAATAAGAAAAAACGGGAAATAGCGGTTGAAATAACCTTTTCTTGTGTGTGTACAGTACACACACACACTAACACACCAGCGCGCACACGCACACTTGCCAGATGCTTCTAATCCACGAGCGTCTCCCCTGCTGGTGACTATAGTTGAGCCACTGTAACTTCCAGTTGGCTGACTGTGATTGTCCTTCATTGCCGTGACAACCAGGTGTCCCTCATCAGAAGTGCTGAAGCTACTGCTGGATGACCACCTCCCCGACCCTGACAGCAAAACAAACAGATCAACACCTTTAGAAAAGTTATTTAATATATTAAATATATATTAATAAGTGCATGTCTAAAATCTTTCAGACCACCATAACCTAAATGTCCACATCCAGTGCCTTGGGAAGTAGAAATAAAATTAAATATGAGCACATAACAGATTTGACAAATACAAAGAATCCAAAAAGTTCAAACTAAGCATTATTATGTATGTATTAAATCATTTAGATCACATTTAAAGGTGAGGTGGTGAAATGTTGTTGATATTTGAACTCTATAATTTAACAACAGCTCTACCTTAAATACCATAGGTATCCACCCTACGACACGCATTGGACCTGCATTGCAAAAGCTAGGGTCACTTTCTTTGTGTTCCCAGAGCATACAGTATGCATTTATATCACTGTATTCCCCATAACAGTGCCACTGCACTTCTGTCCAAATGTTTAATGTTTAAATAAAAGTAAAAAGAAAACCCTAAATGTTTGCAGTTACACTAAAGGCTGAAACTCATTAAAATTCAGAAATGTATTTTCAGGTATAAATGAATCTTGTGATATGATGCATGACAACATATAATTCCTATTCAAAATATGAATAAGCTGTGCCATTGCTGTAACCATGAAATTCCTATTGGGAAAGAACCCTTATAAGATGAACAGAATAATCATGCAATGAATTAATGACAGTAAACTCAATAAAATGGAAGGAAACTGAATCAGCCGAATTAGATTTGGTAGAATCTCATCCATATGTCCCCGCAGCATTGCAATCTGGGAAAAAACAGCTTTCCTTAATGGGTCCATTGAGCCAATCCTGACAGCTGCTGTTTTCCTCTTTCTCTCCAGTGGTTGGCCAATCAATTATTTCCATTGATTGGACAATGGGAACGCTAACTAGTCCAAATCATCTGCAAATGGGAACATGAAAGGAAGAATGGACTCAAGATAGCCTGTTCCAAATTTTTCCAAAGGGAGAGCAGAGTTTTTTTATGGGAAGAAAAGGGAACGTGATCTGAGAAAAGAACTGCCTCAATCCTGCCACAGTTAGTCAATTTGTCTGTCTAAGTACCATCACTTCCTCTTTGTCCATATGCCTTTGTGTTCCTGCCTGTCTGAGAATGTGTGTGCTTTGTGTTTCATCCTGCCCTGAATACAGCATGTATCTGTACTTTAGACCAGCCTCTCTCCTTGCTTGTGTGTTGGGCACAGGCCCTACTGCTTGCCTGTCTGCCTGCTAGACATCTGTCTCTCATCCCAACTTGTCTCTGGATACACACGGTGTATAGACAGCGCAGACTAACAACCTCATTTTCTGACTGACTGCCTTTCAGAGAATAAGAGAGAGGGAGAGAAAGATAGAGAAAGGGAGGGGGAGGGGGATACAAAATATGGTGGCGAGAGAGGTGGAAAGGTAGGGCAGGAGAGACATACAACCCTCTGGATCCTCTCCAGAATAGGGGAAGACAGATGGAGGGAGGGTGGAGTGGAATAAACGAGTGTCGGCCGTTGTCAAGGTGATATTCCTCCTCCCTAACCTCTCTCTCTCATTAACTGTGGAGCTGTAACGACTGTGGCGGGCAACAGCATTCCAGGGTCTTAGGTGGCTGGCTAAGGATCTGCAGTGCTCCAAGAGGAGGGGGCATATGGGAGGATGGGGGGGGGGGGGGGGGTCTCTTCCCAACAGCCACATTAATCCAGCGAGTGACAGTGTCATGTGAATAGTCCGGGCTTCACAATCCAACGCAGGGAGCGCTGATGAGATCATTTTGGGTTAAAGCAATTTACTCAAGCAAATAAACTTTGAATTAGAAATCGGCACTGAATCAAAACAGTAACCTCTGTTTGAACCGCATGCAATTCCAAAGCCTCGGACGACGATAATGAGCACCATGTGGCTTGATAGATGAGATTGTCTGATCTGCTCTGAATAATCATTATCTTAAGTCTGATCCAATATTGGGGTGCACCGTAGACGTCCGCCAGGCTTGAACAATACTCTGAGCAGCACCACGTGCGATGATATCGAAGCGTCTATTTTGTGGAATGTATCTATATGCAGCTGTACCACGGCTCTTGGAATGCCATCATTAAGTGCAGCGTAGACTGACAGGCAACAGTCTACAGTCACAAGTCTCAAAAGCATCTAGTTGGACAGGTATTTGTCTGTACATCTACAGTATACTGGGCCACGCAGAAGCAGCGCATGAAGACAATCTTATAATAAAGACTAACAACATTAAAAGGGGTTGAGATATGTGGATGGGCTACAGAAAAGGCGATGTTTGGCCTGGCACTGGCCACCGTGTGCGTTCTAGTAATAACGTTATAGTGAGTCACAAGATGTATATGCTTGTTTGATGCGTAGGACACGTCATGTGTCGAGCAACAAGCATTCAACTTATCAATTGCTGTTACTATAGGATCAAACTCGGGTTGAGAAGGTGTGAAGGTTCAAGCTCTGGTGTATGGCCTATTCAGCTACTGTCACATGTTCATTGGCTGTTAGCATTGTCACTCACAAGTTATTCCGGCACGTTGCTCGTGCAGTGCAAGTTATTTTTGAGTATTTACTAATGTCAGTTCATTTCATTGAAGTAATAACCCTCGATAGCTTACTTATTTAACAGATATTGAAGACCTGCAAACAGCCAGACTTGTGTCATTTAGTTTGACCAATGAATCAGTAACCTCGTAAGGTTACCTTCTAAATCCAAATCGGTTATTTAGTTATGCAGTTGGTCGTCTTGCATGTCAATCAGAATACCGTATCTCTCATGATAAGCAGGCCAACGATGTGTCCCAGACTTTACACAAGGAAAGGCTGGCTCAACAAGCCTACTACTAAATGTACTGCAAGTCACTTTGGATAAATTCATCTGCAAAAGGGTGTGGAAATGGAAAACAAGAACTGAACATGAAGGGAGGGGTCCCAACAGTCAGTTCATGCTTGTGCACGTATGCAGGAACATGCCTAGATATCAGTATCTATACTGATGAAACTCTGATACCTAATGTACTGTAATAGTACTGTAGAATCTACAGTACTATTACAGTACTGTACTGCAGTTCTGTGGTAAAACCCTGATAGGGAAATCCATGGAAATGTATTCGGTTCACAAGCTAATTCTGAACAAAATAAGTTTATATATTATATTATATTATTTTTTAAATAGTCATGCATGCACGCGCACAAACACACACACACACACACACACACACACACACACACACACGCACACACACACACAAACAGATGCAAAATAAAATAAGGCATTCCAGGAAAGCTCCCGCTGGACCCAACAGTACTAAATTATCGGTGTTGTCCCCCTTTCTCGTTTCCAGCAAGCAGCCATAGCTCCTTTGGGTTTAAAACTCATTTTCATCTCTCTTGTAAGCTCCACGCTTTTACATATTTGTTGTAAATCCCATTATGAGGCCTTTGTGATATGAATAACGCTTGCAAATTGGAAAGTATCTCCAGGCAGAAGTTGGACACAGAGGTAATCTTTGCAATCTAATCACTGGCAGCACGGAATCAGCGACAGCCCTTCCTGATGTGGTTTTATGAGAATACACAAGGTTCTATTGTAAAAAAAAAAGTATTATATTGTCATATGTATTTTTAAAATGTATTTATTTATATATTTGACTTCATACTAGAATAATGCAGATGCACACACAAAGGCGTATTCGCCACTCCCTCACCAGCGGTTGGGGCGTCGTAGAGTGTTGGGGAGGGCTGTGTACGTCCTGGAGGACTGGCGGAGCCACATCTGGCGCTCAGGCACGGCCAACCAACCAGCTTTGGCGCTGCACAACCAGCGGTCTGAGCCGACGGCAGCTGCACCTGCACAGGGGGGGTGGCAGGGTCGCGTGACGCGGAACATCAGGAGAACTGGAAACGCCACAATTTACAAAGGCACGTTGGGATGTCAGGAACAGAGGGAGGATACGTATAAAGCACGGAAGGGGCGGTAGAGGGACACAGAGGTGTATAGGTGGAGTGAAGCAATGCAAAGAAGACAGACTACAGAACTAAAATAGGGTGAATCAATAGGTTAGCCTCACGGGCAGAGGGCTGTTTCTGTCCCTAACCATCCGTGAAAAGAATCCAAATCCAACCCCACTTTAACCTTTATTAACCAAGTACGTCAAAAGTATAAAAAAGTGCATATTTTTCCATCTCCAGCAGCTCACATGAATATGAATAAGGCACTGTCACTGGAGAGCATTCATCCTTTGTTTCCACATGATGAATTGATTTTTAATTAACCCCTGGAGCTGTTGAGAGCATTCAGGAGAGGTGGAGGGTGGTGGAGTGGGGGGGAAGGAGGGAAGGTACCTGGTCCTCCTGAGGAGGTGTCTTCCTGCGAGAGCAGGGGTAAAGCTCTCTTTAGTTATTAGTTTAGGATTAGATCTGATGCATTAGCATGCTAGCCATAGCATCAGGAGACACTGCAGACAGGGCTGGCTGGGCTGCTGGAGGGAAAAGAGAAGAAAGACCTGGGCAAAAGCATGGGGAATAGCGGGCCAGGGACAAGATGGGAGAGACAGACAGAGAGGGGGCGTGAAAACAATGGAGTGGCATGAGACTGTGGAACACAATAGCATTGTTTCGGACAAAGAAATTGAGTTATTAGCCGGCATCCACTTGGTATGAAAGGGATGTGGTGGCTGACAGAGAGGAAGAAGGACAGCGATTGAAAGAGAGCGAGATCAGAAGGGACGATTAAATATACATTGGACAGGTTGACAGGCTGAGGGGAAATCAGGGATGAAAACAGACAGGAAGGGAAGAGAGAGAAAATCCACAGACGTTGGAAAGTGTGGCGGCAGATGAGGCCTACAGAAAGCCTTCCATAGTTGGAAACTTCTATGGGGAATGATTAACTATTTGGTGTCTGATTCAGGACCACAGACCAAAGATAAACACCATCTGATTATGATCATGAACCAACTTCTAGTTTCTAATAATATTCCCCCTTCCACTGCACTGCAATATGGGCTCATGCATCACGCTATTCATTTAAATGGGATTTTTTGTAATTACATTTTTTCCCCAGTTAGAAGTGCACCTTTTACATCAAAATTGTGATTTTAAACAATGTGATTAACACATTGCAACGGCTGCAATTAATATAGATTAAGGTATATAAGGTTAAGGTCTGACCCAGCATTTAAACATGCTTGCCACCCTCCTTGTGTAAGTCTTTCTAACCAAAAAGATGTGCCGTGCTCTATGTACTAGTCTTGCTCACCAATCAGAAATGCCACAAAGTGATCATATACATCCACCAACAACAAATCCCAAGGAAACTCATTTGTGGACATGCTGCTGACATTTTCTGTGCTGATATCAGTTAAATATACTGTAGGCTAACGCTTTGTCGGTTATTGTTTGTTTGCTGTTTCGCAAACATTGTTTGCACACACACAGCTGCAAACAATCAATACGATGTGCACGTGGCTGGGCTGCATTGGGGACACAGACAGGTGTCCGCCGGGACAGTCCCATACCAGCGAGACAATCTGGGCAACCCCGGTCTTTGCATATACTATTTTTTCAATGTCAGTGATTGTTTATAGAATTACAGAACTGCTATTTTCTTATTTGAATTGTTTTATTTTGATTATTATGATGATTATTATTATATTATATTTTACTTTACATTAGTGATAATAGCTATATACAGTATGAGTTCTCACTTTTGCAGATTATAGCCTAGTGCAGTTAAAATGTCGATGGTCTCATGAACTTATGTGGAAATGCGCCATCATCACGTTTTAAATCTATTACCAATTCAATATATTTATTGAACTAAAACTTGACTTTAAAAAAATGATATCACAAATAAAATCTCAATTGTCATATTTGTCAGGATAATCTCAATTTTCACTAAATCATTCAGCCCTAAAAGTATGGTAAGTATTTAGGGTCAAATTAATGCTATATAAGTGATCATGTCATCTATACTAATGGGTATGCCCAGAATTTGTGATTTCACCACTACCCTTCCTTAAATATTTTTCCTAGTACATCTATTGTCATACTTTTCATTCCTTTCTTTTTGAATTGAGGTTATGTTAATCACAGTCAGGATTAATGCCTGTAATTTTTTTTTAAACATTTTAAAAAGTTTGCAATCAAATTACTTTCACGCCTGAAATGTACCTATGATTTGCTTTGCTCTAGACTGACATAAAATATCAGTCCAGAAACTCGTTTGTCAGACATGTGTCAATGAAATCATTATGGGGAAATTGGACCACACTTCCATCAGAACAAGGCTCACATGTGGATAACTGTTTAAACACAGGCACTAAATTACTGTCAGCACAAACTGAACTAGTTGGTCTCTATCTTGCTGAAAAATGCTTTGCAATTTAGAGTACTCATAAAAAGATGGTGTTGACAAGCTAAAGGAAGTAGCCCCTTGTGGACAGAAATTAATCATACAAAACATACTTCTGACAGAAATGTCATCTCTTCTTTCCCCATGTTCTTTGGTTCACTATGTTCCTCCATGTTTTTGAACTTCCAGTCTTCATCTGGGTCTCCATCGTCTGGATTCAGGCACAGACTGTCGATGGATATGTCATCTGCAACACCTGACAAGAAATACAAAACAACATGAAAACTACATAACATCTCAGTTTTTACCAATTTGTTCCATTAAATAGCTTTAATGTGTCAGTACTGAAAACTGTTTTACTCTAAATAATGGATACTTTGACTCAGGAAGAGGTAACATGTCTTGGTCATGGTTAGAGGCTGTGAATGTCTTTAAAAAGTTATGCACCAATCTGTTTATATTTTTTGGTCGATACTAATTGCCGATTTTCCATATTGGATATTAGAAAGCAAAATAATACATTTTGTGAAACTCCGATTCCGATCTCCTGCCAATCGGTCGGTGCATCCCTAGCTTTAAATGTAGATAGATAGATATTATGTAGGCCTAAATGAACTAAGCAAAAATGTACTAAAGCAAAAATCACAGAAAAGGTGATCAGAGCAATCTTTAGCACATTACAACAAAGCCCTGATAGACCAAGAGCCTAGCGGGTGGAGACAGTCAGTAAGAGGTGAAGGGAGGGGAGAGGAGCAAAATAGGTGGAGGAAGGATAAAGCAGGGTCTTGTTTGAACAGCATGATGTGAGCGCTCTTTTCTTAACCATCGCAGCTGGGCGCAGTAGCTGTGGATACACAACAATACACGGCCATGCACATTGTGCACACACATACTGTACATATCACACATACAAATGCACCTTGCTGCAACACAGTACATAGCGGAATAAATAAATTGCTTTAATGTGTGCGTTTAAAGTGCCTATTGTAGGTGAGTTTCTGAAGACACAGGTGTGTGTGTGTGTGTGTGTGAGAGAGTATGTGGTCATGTAACCAAATAAATGTGTGTATTTTTGTGCCCTAAGGGATGTCTGGCGGTGTATTAAAGATTGTACACCAGTGTGCAAATCCTGAGGGAGTGTTACGTGTGTGTACCGTACACATTAGGCTAAGATTGGGCCATTCCTTACATGTCACCACACCTCCCTCTCTTTGTTGTAGCATTATGTCAGGTTTCTGCCTAATCGATAATACAAAATAAATAACACTTTTATTGCAGCATTTAAAATGTATTTGACAGCCCTAAAGGCAAGCCGTTACTGTAGAAGGCCCAAACTGATTTTTTTCCAATAAACCATGTTTCACCCAAGGAATATTTTCAAGCAAAATGTAAATAATAACTTTGCTGTAGAATATGCTTCTGCAGCATGTGCACATTACCTTTAAATAACACATGTACACACACATACACAACAGACTGAAAAGTCCATTAGCCAATGACTATAAAAACTATATATATATATATAGTTATATATATATATAGTTATATGTATACATTTTATTTATTATTATTTATTTATTTTCCAGTCTACACTGTTTAGGTCATGGCTAGAGTCGTCAGGCCATATAACTAAGCATTGGCACATCTGTGTCCACCCAGCAGATGTGCTGGACAGACACATTGCTTACTCTGCCTTTACCAGACAATTCACCTACCCATGGTGAATATGGGTGGCTCCTCCTCCATTCTGACAGATGACAGACTGTGTGTGGTCCTGTGGCTGTCTTCATGTAAAGGTGTTCTGCTACACAGAGACCCAGAGGGACTGGGATTAGCCAGATGAAGAGGTGGGGTTGCCATACGGCTATCGTATACAGCCTCGTCTGAGAATAACAGAGATGAGGTGGCCAGGGGTTCCAACGGTAACACGAATGACCGCATGACTGTTGGAGACTCCCTGGTGGAGATCAATGTAGATTTTCCTGTTGCAATGGGCAATTGTTGACATGCCGAGGAGGGTGATCTGGGTTGTGTTGGTAACTGGGGTGACTCCCATACTGCTGGTGTGGGTAGTGGGTTAACTTTAGGTAGCGTGGTTAAATGAGCAGAGCTTGACCTGGAGAGAGTGAAGGTAGACCTCAGGGAGATAGACCTGGACAGAAGAGGTGAAGGGTGGTGCTCCTGGTTGAGTGGTCCTCCCAGAGCAGGAAAGGGAGGGGAGACACAGCGGGCGGGTGGTAACACCAATGGCTTGGGGCTCTCCGGGTGGGAGCGCAAGGATGAGGAAGAGGAAGGGTGTTGTGGTGACCCCTGATTGGCTCTTAAAGTTTGGAGGCTTAAAGTTGGACTGGACATTTGTGATTTAGTGGTTGGTGTCTTGATGTCTCGACGTGCTACTGGCTTGCTTTTTGAAGACACAGAAGCTGTAGAACGAATAACAGAATGAATTAGTTTATTAACATTGGCTAATGAATGTAGAAACCTTTTTTTGTATTTCACTGAATTCATTAGATTTGAAAAGTGTCTTGATGCAATTACTCACAAGTGAAATTTAGATTTTTATTTTTGGCTGCGTTTGGTTTTAGGTGATTTATAATTTGATCATTTCACTGGGCTGAAATGTTGCCTGCTCGAAACAAATTAGTTCATATTTTGGTTTTTGTTTGATATTTTAATAGAACGTGCTGTGGAAAATAACGTAATCCTAGGGAATTAAGTGTTGGTTGTCATAAATTGTGAGGATACAAACTCAAATCAAAAATACCCTGAAAAATGTACATTTCGTGGCCCTTCAGCACATGTGGTGGGCCACAGCTGCTGAAGGGCCACTAAAAACAGCTTCAAATAAATCATATTAAATATTATTCATATCCATATCCAGACTTTACAATAGACAGTAGGCTACAAACAGAAACATTAGACATGTTGCTGTAGTGGGGAATAAAACAAGCATCTTACATTTTGTGTTGCTTTCTGACAAAGAAGCTTGCAGACGCCCTTTGGGATAAGCTACTGCTCTAGGGTCTCCAGATGTTTTTTGTGGATGAACAGAGGGCTGCTTCAGTGTTGGGGACCCAGCAATGGTCATATCTGGTTGGGCTTCAAATAAAGCACCCTTGTTGGAGAGACGCTGAAATGAGGGCAAACTGAACAGGGTAAATGGTTTTAGTCTAAGTCTGATCATCGAATGGTAAAATGCAGTATACTTTGTATGAACTTAAAACAAACACATAGACCAGTGCCCTAAGGCGGCATCTTCTCTCTTTTAGTTAGAAGCTCATCTAACAACCCGTTATTCTCAGTGTATTTCTGGAGATATTCGGACCTTAGGCTCTTAATGTTCATTTTTAATTACAGGGTATCTGTTTCCCAGAGGCGTAGATTCTTCCTCAATCATATTCTCAAGGCTACATAGTGCTGAAACATTAATAAATCCGGATGAAATCAATAACAAACAGAGTCTCAGTCTTGTTTAAGAAATCAATAACCCTCAAAAACACTGCAAAGCACTCCTTCCCTCCGAGAGGCCGGTTAGAAGGAAAGATAGTCTGAATCATATCGGAGCGCACAAATGCAATGAGCTGTCAAATAGGTCAAACCCACCCCGACGCTGACTTGATACAATTAAACCTGAGATTTTTAATACTTCAAGGCCAGCATCTGACATGTGTGTGTGTGTGTGTGTGTGTGCGTGCGAGCGCATGTGTGCGTGCGTGTGCGTGTGTCCATTTATGAAGCAAGCATCTGAGAATTCTTACTCGTTCCTTACTTTGTGCCGTCGCCTGTGCTCTGTACTCCAACGGAGGCTCCAGTTGAGCCTGTGACACTCTGTGCAAAAAGTAAAAACAGTTTGTTTATGTATACGTGAGGCAGCGTCTATGTGCGCAAGAAAAAGCGATAAAGAGACCGTTTTAAGATCAAGAGGAAGATTCAGCAGAGACTGTATTTATTCCCACCTCATACAGCACTTCTCTGATACGGCACGATCCAGGTGTCGCGCAATGGGACTCTGTGTCGCCGTGGCTGCCTGGAACAGCAAACAATGACGCACAATACAGATGGAAGTCCTCTATCTCACCTACACACACACACACACACACACACACACACACACAGTAAATGCATTAGTGAAAGACAGTGTGTGAAATGTAATTCCGTACAATCTACCGCTACCTTGATTTCCATAGGGAAATTCTCTTTTGGCTTGCTCACAAAGAGACCAGTGTGTGTGGACAGCTGCAAGACAGTTCTTCTGGAGCATGGCACGGAGGGGGTGGGGGGAAAGGGCAAAGCACTGCGGCGGGGGGGGGGGGGGG
>JAODLL010072699.1:0-27689 GCA_026546735.1 Forbesichthys agassizii | reverse complement strand
GCCCCCCCCCCCCCCCCCCCCCCCCAACAGTGCTTTGCTCCAAGACACTTCAGCAGGGCAGAGACTGAGACTATCTGTGTAAAGCATTTATTTCAGTGCATTCCAGTTCATGCAAGTGTGACAACATTCCTAAGCAAACATCCAGATACGTAAGTCACGTCCTTTAATTATTGCTGGTCTGATTGAAATATCTCGTAGACATGAAAGACCAAACATTCGTCTCCCGAGTTTCTCAGTGTCTCCAGACTCACTACTTGTGCTGCAGCTGTAATCTATTTCCCGCTCCTTATCTTCGACCCTCCCTTTTGTCGCGCACACACACACACATAGATGCACACGCGGGCCTCTCACACACACGTGTGCGTGCGTGTGTGTGTGTCTCTCTCCCTCCCTCCCTCCCTCCCTCTCTCTCGCTTCTACTAACCACCTTTCCATCACTTCACCACATGAGCCTGACAGCTAGGGAAAATGAGTTTTTAAGACAGCCGAGTGGTCGCTACATGATTCCGGAAAGCAGGTCTTATTATTCATGGCTGCCCACACAGACCCACCCCCCCCCCCCCCCCCCCACCCCGCCCCCCATCCCCCTTCCCATCCTCCGCCCGCATCCCCCAACCTCCACCCCCTCAGCTCTCATAGTCAAAGATGGGGAGGAGAGTCGGCTGTAATTGACATAGGCGGGGTGTGTTGGAAGCGGGCGGAGGGAACGGCGTATCTAGTAGCACGCAGCACTACAGCAGCACCAAAGCGTCTTCCCCACATCTGCCTGGCCCAGCAAAACAAGGGAAGATCAATTATTGAGTGGACATCTGACGCTCACCCCACTGTGAGCACTGAAATGAAATTCATGGCGTGAATACATATTTATTTATTTTCCCAAAACTCAGGGACGGTGGTTGATGTGTTGAAAGGAATATTTTGGGGTTGGGGTGTGGGGGGGTATAAATACATGAATAACTCATTTCACGAGCATGAAAGCAATGTCAGAACGCAGCTCAAATATTTGTGTGAATACACGTAGCCACAAATACAGCATATATGTGATTCCGCTGCGTTCATTTAAATGTGGCGCCACACCACCGTAGAAACAATGCTGCCACACCCTAAAACAAGCAACCTATTTCTACCAAACAAAGTCTCAAAAAAAGGTTCTGTACATGTAAAGCACTTTCGCTTTTCTTGGTATATAGAGAATGCGTCTCGGTTTCAAAATAGTTCTGGTGGTTATTTACGGTGTGTGTGACATGTGGCAGACGGCCTGCCACTCAAAAGCTTTGTGGTGTAAAACACCTGCATGGCAAACTGCAAGAAAGGTACCCTGCATCAGCCTAGCCAATAAGTTAGTTATATAAGATAGCAATTACCTAAAAAATCTACATAATTTATACATAACTACATAGCGGGTCCGGTAATTTTGTATATTGCTGTCAAAATTGTAACAGCAATTACAGATTTGCTTATCTTCATAATATCATTGAAATAGACACAATTTCAAACACAGCAAAAGATTCACAAACAAACAAATTCACTTTTCCCCAACACTAAAATCTTTTCCAGATGAAACACTGACTGAATATATGTACTCTATATATGTATTGTATGTATGTATGTATTTACTACAGTACAATACGTACAGTACTGTACTGTACTATATCTGAAATTAAGTATGATACTGTAGATATGTCTACCTGCTGGAGTGGTATAGTAGAAATGGTTTACAGTGTGGCCAACACACATTCAATAGTTAACTTTTTCAAAACTCTTCACACAGTGACAGTGAATTTTATTCAAAATGCACCTAGGTCTAATCCTCCAAAAAGTCTCAAACAAGTCATAGAATTCCACCAAAACACCCACACTGGTTTTCTCCCAAAATAACATTTTGCCACAGAACACAATTTCCAAAAAAAACACTAACTAAGTGTTATAATAGAACCACCATTATTTGAAAAATTGAAAATAATGCAACACAGACATGAATCAAAAGCGCTATTTAGGTAGGTGAAAGGGCAGACAATATAAACAAACTAATGTTTAACAATCCAGCCTCTCTCTTCTATATGATTGTGTATAACGTGCTTTATTTGTAATTTGATTTATCAGAACAGCCTTTCTTCTATGAAATGCAGACAAAACTCCAGGTCATTGTCTCAATTTTGTATTGGTGAATTGAAGATTACTTCGGGAAACTTTTGGGTCCATGGACATTTCACAAAGGCTGGAAATGGACTAAATCTTGACTGGTATGATGGGAGTCAATTGACAGCACCCGGGTCCAGGGGCTGGAGAGGGGAGAGATAACCCTGGCTTTACTGTCTCCTGACAGCCTAGGCCGGATGCCAGACAGCCAGGACACTCCCCTGAATGATGAGCTACAGGACCACATCTCCAGGCTGTGAGCCAGCCACCTAGACCACCCCACCCCCGTTCCCCTCTCCCCTCTGCAGTCTGTCAGGCATGAGCTGCTTCTAACAGCACCCTGCCCACACAATCACAGCCAGTGATTACCCATCACACCGGCATGGATGGACGGGCACACCACTGATACAACTGACCAACTGAGAGGGGATGGTTCTGCTTGTTGTGTGAGTGAGTGAGTGAGTGAGTGCGTGTGAGTGTGAGTGTGTGTGTGTGTGTGTGTGTGTGTGTGTGTGTGTAACGTCGCGCCATGTGCGTTAGCACACCTACCAGACTGTGCCGTGCCTTCCCTTTGCTTTTTGTTCAGTCTGGCCAAGCCTGTTTGTCTTGCGTGGACAGCACACACCAGTGGAGGAGGCCAGGCAGACCTGCCTCGGTGTTTGAGGGAGCTCGTGGGTGCATCTCACCTGTCAAGCTGTCGTCAATCTCCTCAGCGCACGCGTGCGTCGGTGGTGTCGGTGGGCAGACAGGGCCCGGCGGCGGTCGATATGTTTCGATTGTCGTTCTGGCAAAAAAAAAAAAGGAAGGATATTAAAAAAAAGAAGAAGCCCAAGACAAACCCCAGACAGCAAAGGCTAGATTAATGAATGCATTTTCCACTTTTCAATCCCATCCCCTCTTCTCTCCGATGGTGACGCCAGCATTAGTTCACATGGGAGACAGATGGCTGATTGACAAAGACTAACACACTGACGGAGAGGCAGCCCCCTAACCCCATTCCAGCCCCAGTGCCGCAGAAGAAGGAGTTTGTTCACTTCCAAGCTGTGATGAAAGGCAAAGGTCCGTCAAAGCACTAGTAGTTCAGATCCATTAAGCCCATGTGCTCCTCACTGGAGGCAATGCCAGCTCTTATATGGCAAAAGTCCTTGGCAGTGTTTCATACTTGCCTGTCTGACACTCTGTTGTGTGCACTTTGTCTAATCCTCTCTCTCTCTCTCTCTCTCTCTCTCTCTCTCTTCTCTCTCTCTCTCTCTCTCTCTCTCTCTCTCTCTCTCTCTCTCTCTCTCTCTCTCTCTCATCAGGAATCACACCTGCATTTGTATTTCGCTCATATACTTGTCAGACCATACAGTAGGCTATAATCTAATGACCACAAACAATACCTGTATCAGGATCATTCAATCTAATCAAATTAAACAACAGATACATTGTAGACAAAAGGTTTTGGTGCCCGCAACTGGGCACAAGGTCACTTTGAAGGGATATATGAACATACCCATACATAAGATAAATTAAACCGTTGGGTTTGTGCTTTATAACATTGGACGAGACGCCTTCTTCTTGACAGGTATTGATTTAACCGTCAAAGATCATAACACCATTTTGTAAATTCCCTTTCATGGAGTTTGTTTTAAGTTGAACTGTTGTCTACTTTGATGCTCAACTAAAGTGCACAAGTCTAAAAATGATCAACGGCAATGTGTTGCCTTCGCATCCTTTTTCACTTTCTTTGTATACTGCCACGGATTTGTTTACAACTTCCTTCCACCCCTGCGCTCGCTGCTCCCAGCCCATTTCTATTATTCCCCTTCTCTCTCTCTCTCTCTCTCTCTCTCTCTCTCTCTCTCTCTCTCTCTCTCTCTCTCTCTCTCTCTCTCTCTCTCTCTCACAGCCTGCCTTCCACCGGACAGCAACACAGCGGACTGCTGTTCCGTTTCCACAGCGGCGTCATGTTTTCTAGCAGCGAAGCATGTTGTGAGGCAGGGGGCTTGTTATCCAGTATCCACTAGAGACTCTATTATTACAGTATAACCTTTACTAATACAGCCAAGCTATCCAACAGCATACTCTCATGCTGGACAAGAGGACGTTAAGTGGAGGATGTCTGCTACCTACGGGATATTCTGCACCACGGGCGGCTACACAGCCCACTTTTTACGCATTCAGTGCCTTGCTCAGGGGCACTATGTCACTCTGTACTGTAGCTAAAGGATGTGTATGTGTGTGTGTGGGGGGGGGGGGAGGACACACACAATATTTCACTCCCCTCACTTACACTATACCGGACAGTCCAGGGATTGAAAACCACAACTCTGCAGACGCAAGCTCGCCGAACGAGTACATCTGCGCTCATTTAGCAGCATCCTGCAAATGACCTGTCGTTATCGAGTCCTGCTCTTCCTGCCTGTCTGCATGCATCCCTGCCTGTCTGCATGCCTGTCTGCCTGCCTGCCTATCTGCATCCCTGCCTGCAGTATCCCTGTGTCTCTCCATTAGGCTGAGCAGGTGCCAGCGCTGCAGGCGTATTGCGCTGCAGATTGGCTCTGTGGTCTATGTGACAGTGAGAGGGTGGTTGGACTAGGGGGCTATGCACATTCCAGCACAACCAGTCAAATCGGTGTAAAAGTGCTCTCTGCTCTCGTGCTCCTCTGGCCGGCCCTCTGCTGGGGCCGCGGGCCCAAAAGGGTCCGTTTAAATAAAGGCCTGTAATAATGGCAGCGGTTGAAGCCAGGCCCTGAGGCAGTCCGCTGCATAATAAGCACAGCCAAAGTGCTTTGGACATCAGTTGCCTGTGTGGGCTACTGTACTGACAGCCAGGTGCTTCACGTGTGTGTGTGTATGGGTGTGTGTCCCCAGTAATGGAGGTGGGTGACCTAATAAGTTCCCACTAAATCACGGTTGGAATCTATGGCTGAACATCTCCCAGCCACCTGCCTGTGGAATATGAACCGCATTGAGAGGCCATAATAATACCAAAAATAACATCATAATGAAACATTCTCCACCCCAAAATGGAACCCTGCATCCGTTTATATTGTGTGTGTGTGTGTGTGTTCTGATGTCAGTGTGCTACCACCACAATAGACTTGCTAACGTGTCAGAACCATCATGCTGTAGTGTAGTGTTTTTTGGGAGGTGAGAGTCAGACATATTAACAATACAGGCAGTAATACATCACCAGTCTTTCTCAGAGCTGTTACCTTATATGCATTGGCCCACAATCCAAGATGTTATGGAATATGAAGTTTTATGTTAATGTGCTTTATCCCTGCTGGTGCAACCTTCTTTTAAGTTCTACACACTGTGACAGAGGCCTGAGAATGACCTGTGTGTGTGTGTGTGTGTGTGCACATCTTTGAGTGGGCACCTGCGGTGCCTCTTAAGCAGCAGTCTGTCCAGGTAGTTCAGGCCATTTTCTGCGAACTCCACTTTGACAGGGACTCTCCCTTCTTCTCCTTCAACTGCTCCTCCGTCTACAGGCAGGCCAGCCTGTGTCCCCATAGCCGACACTGAAGCTATAGAGAGAGAGAGAGAGAGAGAGAGAGAGAGAGAGAGAGAGAGAGAGAGAGAGAGGCATTAGACAGGCAGTGAGATCCAACAAAAGCAAAATAGTTAAATAACCGGGCAGAATAACCGGGCGGAGTGGAAAGTTTGAGAAAAATAACAGAAAAGAAAGAGGATGGGGGGTTTCCAGGGGCAGAGAAAAAAGCTGTCCCTCCCTTGGGAAGAGAGAGAAAGCCCATCACAGTGCTGAAGTCACCACATAGCACTCAAAACACATGCAAGTATGAGATGGAACAAAGTGATGTGTATACAGAAACAACAGACAGAGGTTAGTGTATTTGAAAGAGAGATAGAAATGGAGCGAGAGAATGAGACAGAGATTAGTAGAATGAGACAGATGCGGAGAAAGAGAAAGCGATATATGTGAGCCTACAGTAAGAAAGAAAGAAAGAAAGAAAGAAAGAAAGAAAGAAAGAAAGAAAGAAAGAAAGAAAGAAAGAGCAATGTTATGATTGTACTCCAGACACTTTGGTGGTCCACTGTGGCAGCTTTAAATTGGGCTTGGGTGCCATTGGCCTGACAGAAATAATTAGGGCTTGAGGGGCTAGCAGCAAATTGCAGAGTGGCGCGAGGGGAGAACGGAACGCGGTCTCTCTAAGCAGTAAGGCAGAGAAAATAGGCGGCCTAATAAAAAATTTAAAAAAAACATAACTACACACCTACACACGAAGAAAGTCAAACAAACACTTACGAGCTTTGGACACACATAAACACGATGGCCGTGCGATAACCTACAGAAGTGGTAGCAATAATACGCACCCACATATAACTTCTGACACATAAACGCGCGCGCGCGAGCACGCGGTGAGGTGTAAAATGACATTGCCTGCCGCGCTGGAGCATGTCCACACGCACGCGAACCCAGTCACACACACACAAGCAGAGGTGATTATATCTAAAACATCAGCTCGTTATCTCAATATGCAACATCCATGATTACTCCTACTGCAGTGCTAGGTTCTTTCTAGAAGGCCCAAAGCCATCACAGCGCTGGCTGATAGAGAGTAAAATGGAATAAATAGCGAGAAGACCAAAGGGAGTAAAACAGACAGAATATTGTCCCCTTCTTTATTATTGAAATGAGTCAGTTTGCAGTTAAACCACCTGGACGGGCATCAGCGGGTCTCCAGACCAATGGTCGGCTTTCTCTCCCCACGGTGCTCCCTCCTCTCCACTCTCTGACAGCCTCCTGGAAGGACCGTGAGGACTCCTCCTCACTGTACTCTCCATGGAGAAGACAGGAGGCAAACCCCTCCGTCTTCTCCTCGCTCTCCTCTACCGCCATCACGGCTTGCTCCCCACACCCTTCATGGTGCACAACTAATACCTGCAGTGGGGCAGAATAATATGGTGGGTTAGGGGGGGGTTGACTCCCACACAAAAGGTTGTGGGTTCAATTCCCAACCAGCCAGACTAGCTGTAAGCAACCTGCTATAGTTAATACTTGTAATTCCCACTCTAAGTTGCTTTGGATAAAAGCATCTGCTAAATGATTTTATTGCATCAAAAACGTTATGTCGTGCAGAACATCATTTTCTAGATCCACATGCAATCTATTCATTCTATCACACTTATGGAACATCTATAGAAAAATAAAAACAGTACTGTATGTATGCATAAAATCCTTTATTATCAATGCTGTGCATATTTTTCTACACTATTTAATGATGGTTGTGGTGTTGCTAAATTATGTACCGGTAAGAGTGAAAGTGTCAAATTCACCAAATATCTCCTGGTATTTTGCTAGCTTACCGTTCTCTGTGCGTATTGAAAAAAGAATATGATACTTCAACACAGCCCTGGTTCCGTATGTTGCTAATCGCTTAAATAGCAACATAAGCGGCGAACACCACTCACATCAACAAAGCCATAATACTATGCTTTGCTTCACAATGCATTTCAATATGTGGGGCAACGGTGTGGAGGGCCGCGGCGTGATATTGTTTAATTTGAGCTCGAAGTTAGCAAGAATTCTCTAGAATGACTAACCCTGCCTTAAATTCATTAAAAGTCCTATTTGATGAAAATATACAGCATGTTGTACAAGTACAATACGCAACTAAAATGTCTAGGAACTGCAAATTAAAGTCTTTCACAAAAGGGGTGTGGGTAAAAACATGATATTACCTCAATCTGTGATAAATCAGCAAAACTAGTTTTGAGAAGACGCATTTCAATAATAACTGGAATTTACTAGTAAATTATTTCATACCACCATGAACATTTTAGGATTAAAAAAAAAACGGATCTTGAGAAATACGTTCATTAGTGGCATGGCTGTGCATAGAATTCCTTCAAGATGTATTGCCAAAGTCTAAACTATGAGATGTTTGATTGTAAGGAGTTTAAACTGGCAACAGTTCTTGGCAAAACCAGACTACAGGGTCCAATTTAACTTGAAGGCTGCATCATTGGACAGTGGATACATACAGTGTCATCAGTTGGTCGGAATTCTTCCCAATTGAGTATCCCACTAGGAAAAGGGAGGCATGTTTCCTGCACTATTCTGCCATTTATTGTTACAGGATCAATAGAGGGAAGAAACTTAAAAAGATGTGTGGAACCAACAATGGGTGATCATTTACTAAACATATTAGCCACTCACTCAGGAAGCGCTGTCAATGCAGAGTTTAAAACCTTTATTTTCAACACACTTCGCAGAGCTGTCTGAGCACATCTAAAGAGACAATGGAAAATACAGGGAAAACAATTTGGAGCTCTGACAAGAGAAACTAAACTGGTGAACTATAATCTTCATCGATGATAAGATGCTATTTATTCACCTGACTCTCATCACAGTATACTCCACAGTAGAATACGGTTCAGTTTTCTTCAACATTGTGTCCGACTGACTGCAGAAATAATATAATAAGATCTAAGGTTTAAGTCACATATATTGGTGAATTATGCATAAACGCATTATATCATGCGTATAATGTTCAATGATGAATGATGAATTACTGTGCCATTTTCTTTCTGCTGCATGTTTATCAAAGAGCAAGACAGCACTGTCTGCTGAGACGTGAATACTCTTGCTCTCAATGCCAACTGTGGTTTGTGCCACAATGCAAACACACGGAATTAGAAAATGAGCCACTTTAAGACCAAGAAAGTTGGGTAACTGAGGCATAGTGTGAGTGTCTTTGCGTGTCCGTGTGTGTGTGTGTGTGCGCATTGTGCATGTGTATGTGTATTTGTGTCAGATACTGTACTTTGATTTACTACTGTAATTTGTAATTTTATGGCACATATCGCAGACACACTAACCAGCCCTTTTGTGCCTTCTGTGTTTGTGTGTTTGATGGTTGACGTTAGTGGAAGCCCCCCACCTGGGACTAGGGACGCAGCGATTAACCGCTTTCACTATTAACCGGGATTAGAACCGTAAAGGCTGCAGCTACTGAGTGTTTTCTTTCCTCACTCTCAAAATAGGGACATTTTGGTTGAACAATCAAACAAACGTTGCCAGGCGCAATCTGCAGACTGCAGACGGAACAGATACAAAGTTCACTGAATTTCATTTAGGTGTGGTGCTGACACCACACCAAAACAAACTGGCTGGTAACTACCTATTTCTATTTAACATAGTTGCTGGAAAACTGTAAAGAACATCGGTAAATAGAGAATGTCTCCGAGAAAGCTCTGACGATAATTTGTCTCTGTGAAGTGTGAACTGTGGCAAGAAACAGAGAGCACTAAAAAGTGCGCAATACAGAAGCTGCAGCGCAAAACTTCACATAAAATCTGCCTGGATTATATTATACTTTCTTTGGTGTGCTAACTTTAATAGCCCAACAGTAGGCCTACGTTCACATGTCAGGTCGTCATTTCTGGCTTCAATATCACGATGAAATAGTGCAGAGAAGACAGCAACGATGAATTACAAATTGTTTAAACTGAGTCCACTGCGACCAGTTTTCTTTAAACTCGACTTTCCAGCAGCAGAGCTACACGCATTTAGAATGGTTTTAGTAATCCAGGGAAAGATCCGTGGAACGCCCCGAAAATAGGAGGACCTCTGGGCATCCCCATTAACATTTCCCCTCACAGATTAGTAGCAATTTATTTTTCCAGACTGAGGAAACAATCAATGTTAGTAGCAGTGAGTTAAGAGTTGGGCCATTGGCAGTAAAGCAGGATAAAGGGCATTAGACCGCTCTCCAAAGCGGCATTGCTAGTGTTGTGAAACTGTGATTATTCCTCAGACTATAACCGTACCATCAAAATGTCTAATCGTTGCATCCCTACCTGGGACTGCTCAGCATTCTGTCGTTCTCTTCTCTTCTGCAGTTCCTGCTCTTCTCTTAGTCCAGGGATCTGGGGGTCAGTGACTCTACAGACAGGCACGGCTATGCGTTTGAACTGGGAAGTAGGGCTGGGAATGGGATTGGTGCTGGAGATTGAGCCGATATTGGCAATAGGAAAGGTGGTAGGGTTGGTGGGAAGGTCGGAACAGGAAATGGGGTTAACTTGATTCTGGAAGCGGCTGACGACATTCAGACTGCTGACATTGGTATGTAGCTCTGTCTGTAAAAGAAAGACCAAAGAACATATGATTAGACCGATTTAATTTTAATAAATACACTATTTTAACTGAGGCATCAATAAAACCTTTTCTGTTATGTGCCAGACACATACCAGGATGTTTACGTATCACTTTGTAACTGAAATATTTACCACCCAAAATGAGTGACAGTTAGTCAACAGTATCCTTTATCGTGCATTGGATAATCTATATTACAGTAGTTTATCTAGATACTTTGCCTTACCAATTGTTGCATCTGTCATTGCTTGTCACTGAATAGTACTGACATGCCATGGTCTTTGAACACTACATCGCAGATACATCGATATACTGTATATCTCTATCAATCTACGTTCCTTACATTGTATGTTCTTAGACACTGATGACAACAAAACACTCACTCAGTGCATTCAATGCATGTCCAGATGTCCTCCTACTTTAAGTGACACCGCAAATTAACCTTTCAGTATAAAATCGGTCAATATCACATGACAACAATGGCGCAGACCTTCACTTTCCATGGCCCGCATGTCCTGTCTCCAATAACACACAAAGCACTGGGGATCTATTTACAAACTCTGCCCGAACACCCGAAAATACCAAACCTTTTACTCTCACTTAGAAAAATTCAATTACACATAGCCTCCTCAGATATGTCCATATTTCAAGTGAAGTAGAAATGGGAAATACACGGCAGAGTGCTGATTGATTTTCTCCGTGGTGCTGGCTGAATTCATTATTGTGTTCTATTAATCACCACTGCACAGTAAGGCTGCCGGGGTTAACCTGACTCTACACTGTCACATCCTGCCCTTGGCGGCGTCCTACAGAGCCACAGACACAGGCAATGGAGGGGAAGTAAAGAGCAAAGAGAAACAAAACGACCGAAGACAACTGAATAGATAAAAACAAGCAGGCTGAGAGAACCCCGTGGTAAAAATCAGCCCATCACTGAGCTACAGAATATTTGTCTGAACCTCAAGTGTACCTCGCCAACACAGGAGTAATAGAAGATAAAAGAAAACGAGGACATTTTAAATGGCGGGTTTTAACTGGATCTGAAATCATATGAGCTGATGAAAAAGTCTTATTGAACTTCTTTGAAGTCTATCCGTGAGGGAACTCTCCAGGAGTGAGAAGTTAGACACTGCTTTAACACCGAAATACACTCTTCTTCTGTGGTGACCCCGATGACTTTCGCATCGGGGGGTAAAATGAGAGAGTCAATTTAGAATTTCCCTATGGAGATTGAGGTATCACACTTCATGCAAGTGAGGGAAAGTAGACTTTGTGAAGCTCATTTAATGGCGTCTATTATTCCAATAGGTCTGTAGGACAATTTACATGTGTTAACATTGTAAGCGCAGCGCAATAAGTGCATTTATACTGGAAGTATAAAAAATTCATGGACCCAGTGACATTCACAGTAATCCTATTTTGCATAATTGTACCATTTTGCATACCATGATCAGCAGTGTCAGCACTTAACATCTTCAACATATTTACCCTGCATATTTACCCTGAGTTTCTTCGAGGTTAAAACTCTCATAAACATACTAAACAATTTCTTTTTTTGGCTAATAGTGTCGATTGGGGAGGGGCTGTGCTAAACTGTGTAAATTAGATTCATAAAATCTTTTAAATACTTTTTTGTCTTTACTTGTCATTACTACTGTACAAACCCTACCCATCTGCCAGGGCAGATATTTCCTAAATATTTGAAAAAGAATGCAAGCTGACGGCACTTTTGGAAGCCCCAACGCAATGCGCTGATGAAATTAATATTCTTTTTTTGTCTCTTTCTCTCACCCTCTCCATCCCGCTCCCTTCTGCTTTGGCAGAGGAGAGAGAGAGAGAGAGAGAGAGAGAGAGAGAGAGAGAGAGAGCGAGAGAGAGATGCCTGTGTCAATGGCACGTGCAAAATCCGCCAATCACTGCGTCCTGCCACACAGTGAGGTTGTGTGTATACGTGGCTACGGCTGAGTGTGTAGGCCTATGCGTCTATTGTGTTTTAGTGTGTGTGCGTTGGCCAGCGAGTATCAAGAGACTGACATGAGAGCGAATCAAACACTGAAAGATCCAGCAGCTACTGGTCGGTCAACACAAAAAAGCATGCGGTCGCACGAGCACACACACAAACACGGACAGACCTGAAACCTGCACATGCACACACACTGATCCAAGAGCTACTGTAGCTCCCGTTGCTAGACCTGCATTGCACCAGCACTACTCAGAGGACTGTTGTGTTCCTCTCTTAAACACACAGAGACACTTCCACACAGCCAAGGTACGGACTGATCTTATCTGCAGTCACGGCCGTGAGGACAGCGCAATATGGAAAGACGGAGAATACCTGGAAGACATACAGTGGGACAATAGATGGAAATAAACACTGACTGACAAACTTGCATTAGCACGAAACAATTCCCTCTGTACAGGGAGGGGGAACTGTTAAGAAATGTACAGTGAGGGAAAGTCTATCCTGAGGGGAGACTGGCAAACACTCACAGAGGCACACGAACAGTGCAGCTAGCAAATAAATATAGCTAGAGAACCAAGAGTGGCAGCACACAAATACACCCAGATGCCATAGGAGAACTATTTAACCCAGACCCAGTTGATGTATTGTTCCTTGACATTTATAATGGCATGTAGTGCAACCACAATGGTAGATTTAGAAATGACACGCTCACTGGGCAGTACAGAAAAGTCACACATGAAGAAACAAATGAAGATTATGTGAAACAAAATATACGATAATGCAAACATGCATGAATATAGTGAGTTTCCCCTTTCAAATGGAGCTTTAACATGTTTATTGAAGAACAGTTTCCCATGTACTGCATTATAAGCACCAGCACTGGTAGTTTTTTATAACTATACGTGCAACAGTATGCAATATTAGACTATACATAATGTTTAATTAAGATCTGGGTTGAAACATTTTTTACCTAATCTAAGTTGTTTTCTTAGTAATAAGAAACAAATGGTAGGTTTGTATATAAAGTATTGGGAAAAGGGTGTAGTTCGCAGAGGGGTAAACATAACAAACTTCCCCGATGTTTTCCTTCAAATAATTTGAAAAACATGGGGCTGTCAATTAGTTTTTTGTTGATGTTGTTTTATACGACTAGATTGCAGCAAAATAAATCTGCAAGACCATGTCAAAATAAGAGGCATCCATGCACACACTAATAACCTCTAACAGCCATGTTGATGAGACTGATGGGAGCATATAATTGAATCATTCATCAAGAAAATTTCAATAATTCTACATAATAAAATGTATTTCAGATTTTTCGACTTTTTGGTAGTAGTTGGTATGAATGAGGTTATGCTAATAAAAGTGCCTTCCATATAGGCATGTCATGATAATTCCTACATCACCTTATCGTGCAATATGAAAATAACCTTGATCATTTTTCGGACCGTGATAATATTGTATTTACGCGTGTTGCTGACATAAGACATGAGTTAATGTGCTTTTCTCTCTCTCTCTCTCACACACACACACACACACATACACAGAGCAGACAGCGACAGCTGATACATGTTCCTCAAGGCCAATGGATATTGAATTGTTTAGGTAAAGGTGTTTTTCCTGACGACTGCATAATTTCAGTCAACTACATATATAAGAATAAATTCAAAAATATGGCATTTGTTTTATTCGCTTTAAGGTTTATAGCCTACATACTTTGCCAAGAAATGAAACTAGTGTAACCAATCACAACGAATAGTTCATGTCATGACAATAGCGGAACAGAGGTGCGTTTAGAATTGGCAAACATTTTTCAGTTTGCTTGAGTTTGCTTGCAAGCTGTTTGAGGAGGTCTCAACGAACACACATTGATGCTGGACGAAGGGTGACAGTTTCAATTTAATATATTTGGAATGTTTACACAAAAAGTTAAACATGCATGGTCAAAGCAAACATGTTCGCCACAAACATTAGCCAATTCTGAACTCACCTCATCATTTTGCTGCTGGTTAAAATATCTACTGGTATACAGAAAATATGGAATATGTCGCTGATACCTGAAATAACTATAGTAAGTTGACATTTTGCCGTTTCTTAATAATAACAATTTTGAGTTTGCTTTATAAGGCACACTGCTTACCCACAGCCTACGAACTCCCAAACATATGAACTTTCATCCTAAAATACTGGATTATGATACTGCTCCGTCTGGACAAAATCATGGTCGCTGTTGTTAATACGTAATTCACAACCAACCTTTACCATGTGTTGGATGCTTGTTTTGAATATAAAATGTTTCCCTCGTTTCAGTTCAACTTCTCCCTGCTTCCCTGGTCGACTCCTTGGATTAGGCCTATATAGTCATTCCCCCCTTGTCTTTTCTTTTTTGCCCGTAAAATAACAATAATATTGTTTATCGCGATTATTTCTGGGACAGTTAATCGGCCAACAAAAAAGAGTTATCGTGACCATACAAATTGTGTACATTAGCATTGCACATTGCTTGATAAATCCCATAGTCTGTGTGTGTGTGTATGTGTGTGTGTACGGGGGCGTTATTATAATGGTGTTATGTGATCAAGCGTGGGCCTTTGTTAATGGGGGATATCCATTTTGTTACTAGGCAAACTCAACACCGGCAACACACAAACACACACACACACACACACCTCATAAAGAGTGTGCTCAGCTAGTGTGTGTGAAAGTGAGCGAGAGGCAGAGAAAAGGAGAAAACAGGGAGTCTAGTGAAAGAGAAAGACAGATAAGAGACTCAGAGCAGAAGTAACAAACAACTGAGGCAGAAATACTGTGCTTGTTTCTATGTCTTCATGAGTAGAGATTGAAAAGGAGAAACAGACAGATAAAAACAGAGATGAAAAGAGATAGAGAAACTCAGGATAAACAGAGAGAGGTACGGCATTATACTGTATACACAAGCGACAACAGTGCTCACCTGAATCGGGACCATTCTGTGGAGCTTCAGTGCCCCCTTCTGGTGGAATTTGACAAAGCAGCCAACACAGTAGTCCTCTCCACATTCAGTGCACATCTACAACACAGAAATACCCAAAACTGTCAAGAGCTCTCTCTCTCTCTCTCTCTCTCTCTATCTCTCTCTCTCTCTCTCTATGTGTGTGTGTGTGTTAGCAGGCCAGAGAAAACCACATACGCTGAAAAGTAGTTTGCACACACACACACACACACCCACGTGTGTGTGTGTTAATATCTGCATTGATGAGAAGATTTGGGAGCTATTTGTTAAAGATTAAACCTTAAGCCAGATATCCTCTCTAGCCTCAACCTTGCCAAACAAACGTATTCAATGCATGAATATTAAAATGGCTTCTTTGGCAGCAGGTATTGGCAGCACTAAATGGTGGTGACTGTCTATGTGTGTTCATCTTAAGGGAGGTCATTATGTTCAGTATCTGTGAGAAGCCAGTTTTATAAGAGAGAAATACTTGCATCAGCAACAAGAAGAATCATAATATGGGATGGACATAGCAGATCGAAGCACACAAGGCTGTGAATGAAAAAGGATCGGGGGGGAGTGGAGAGATAATACTCAAACAGCTATTTATGGCCCTATAGGTTTCAATACTGTTTCAGTACAGACAAATGCGGGTGTAACGCCGTGACGGAGAGGTGAGTGCAGACGAACGAAACACAGAAGCAGGAAATGCTAAAAAGACGAACATAAAGCAGTATATAATGGGCTTCACGAAAAGCAAACATGTAAATTAACAATAACCTACAATCCCTTTTCCCCGAGAGTCACCAGCCTACATGCCCTCACACACACACGGCTGAAGGCAGTCGGCTGATTGCACGTGTGGGTACGAGGCGCTGGTAACACGGGCAGTCCACTACCGGCTGAACCACACAGCCGCAACCTTGGACGTTACAATAGGAGCACAGTCAACAATGTGGGAGCACAGTCAAAATACGCGAGGATAGTGCGAGGATAACCGTTATGCAATTATTCACCTTTAGAATTTTGTTTTCATTGTATGTTAATCTCTATTGTATGACGTCTGAATGGATTGGTTTTTGACAAAGAGAGATGATTAGGCCTACATTTTCAGGTTTGACCTGTCATAAAATATCTGCTGTAGTGGATTTGCTCAATTGTGACATGGTCACATAGTATTTTCTCCACACTTCCACACTTTTTCCCATTAATGTGAAAATGTCTACAGTAGGCTAGTGTCTCTCCATATTTAATGTGGAGGTATTCAAGGTAGAGAAGGTCAGTAACCTGACATGCCAGAGGAAGTCCATCTGGGGGGCCGTATATTGAAACTGTTTGTGAATAGCAGGTACTTTAAAAAAAATACTTGGCGGTTGATTGGATGAACCATCTGGTAATTTTCACTGTTGGCACACCTAAACCATGCCTATAAACACGACGCTGATTAGAAAGGTCAGGCTAGACAACCAGCACAACTAGGCTAGAATATAGAAATTTGAGCAAACCTAATTTTTAATGGAATATATCTTGAAAAGTTAGGCTATACAGGTATATTCTTATAACTTCCAATTTAGATGAATAGCTATATGAAACGATGTATACTGTTACTGTACTATAGAGATCATATTGTGACGGCTTACAATGTAGCTTCAAGTGAGTGCACGGTAAACAGAGTTTTACCGTAATTGCACAAAAGCGCAGCACAATTTACAAGCTCCACACATCCACCGCTAACCATACGAGCATTATTTGTTAGCCGTTGTTCTAACAATTTATGCTGCCGTGTCGAAAATTCGTGTTTATTGTTCACATTTCCAATATCCCATAAATGTATAACGTTCACAGTATAATGTAATAAAAACAGCATCATATTGTTGCATGCATTTAATCGCACACATAACTTTATGCCTACATACTCTTTTGAAAATGTTCACAAACAATCACGATTGTCGTGCATTTCATAACAATGTGCATATTTGAGCTGCAAACATAGTGGCTAGAAGTCACTCTCACAAAGTGCGCCTAAATATTTTTTCATGTTCGCACATCAAGATTTTTTGTCGCATTTGCGAGTGAAATGGTCGCACTGTAGAGCCCCGAGTGTCCAAACCTATTACAACTAGAGCCCTTCACAGAATGCATAGCTATTTGAAATGATGTGCACGGTGAAATGTGACAAACTGTAGGCTGATATGTAATCACATTACTTTGTTCTTTCCTTCTCACATACATCTGGGTAAATATGACTGCATTTGCATGTACAGTACATACGCGAGTGTGTGTCTCCAGTGGGTGAGACTATATTATAATGGGTCCATAAAGTAGAGCCTCATCTCCCCCATTCCGGCCTGGGGATACCTTTATAAGCCTCTCCCAGGAGGAAACATCAGGCTACAAACAGAATGTCCATCCCCTCCCCGTCACTCCGCCAGGGACATGGTGCCACCTCTCTGCCTCAATGGCTCTGGAATATTCCACAAGGCTGTACTACAGGGAGGGTGAATGAGTGTGTGTGTGTGTGTGTGTGTGTGTGTGTATTAGAAAGTGTGTCATAGTGATAAACGTGCCACATACATTGATTACTGCACAGAGCTGAGGTATTTGTGTGCATGCGTGTGTGTGTGTGTGCAAGCTTGCTGTTCCAGACACAGTAGCACAGACAGCCGTAACATTTGCCATTATTGCCATCATTATAGGGCACAGGGGCCATCCAAAATGTATGTATGCCCGTTTGTGTGTGTGTGTGTGTGTGTGTGTGTGTGTGTGTGTGTGTGTGTGCGCTGCTGTGTGCGTAACTACCATAAGCAGAGCCATTAGGTCCATCACTATGAGGCACTAGGGGCACTGGGCCCTTCATTGGACAATTCAGCGCCATCATCATCAAAGCTCTATCTAGCAAATGACCACATTACATTTAAAGGCAATGTGGCGGGGGACTTAAAATAACTTGCTCCACAACAGAAGGGGCCGAATAATGGTAACTGTCAGCTCCCTCTCTCACACGCTCTGCTGCTATCAATCCCTATCAATCTCTGTCAATCTGCTGCTCTCCACGTTTTGTAGCTGTATCTGTCTCATTCCCTACTTATACACATTCAGTCCAGAAACCATGTGTGCTGGATCAGCTTCCCCAAAAGGCAAAGCAGGGAAATGCCTACGGCCTCAACCCCGTTAAAGTAAGGCCTCGGATATTCTTACATTTATTTTGCTATTCTAGCAAAGATTAACCTGGCACGCCAGCTGGTTCGTTTACACAGAACCATATGGGGAGCCGTCCATTGAAACAGCTTCAAAACGTTCAAAAAATACTTGGCAGGTAATTAGACAAACCTGTTAACCAGCAGAGCCAACTTTAAACTCGTAAGAGTGAAAACATACTGTATTTTCCATCCAGAAAAGCATTTAGTGTTGCTCTTTGCTCGTCTAATAAATTAAAATAAAACCTCTTTAGGAACATTGTCGAGACTTGCATTCACTACCTGTCCACCTGAACGTAGCTGTAAGTATATGCCGACTAGTCACAGATAGGTTTACTGGACTGAAGCACCAAGGATTTGAAGCTCTCTCGGCAAAGTCAAACTGAAGCTACTGCAAGTAAAGAAGGCCTAAAGAATGCTAATGTTGTGTTCTTACAGTAGGTGTACACAATGCTCACTCGCACAAAACAATCAATCTGGACACGGGATTCATCTGATTGGGCCCCCAAAAGGTGCTGCTCAGGTAGAAATGACTACAGACAATATCTCTCTGAAACAAATGAAGCTGCCAAATATATCACAGCCAACATTATATAAGAATTTGATGTAGTGTGACATCAATGTTCGGGACGCTACAATAGATTATCATTTTTAAGATATGGGTGTAACGGTACACTGACGTCACGGTTTGGTTCACATCGTGGCTTAGACATCACGGTTCGGTGCAGTGGTGCTTTTACTCATATTCCCTATATAAAATATATTGTTGAATCATAAACACACTAGAAATAATAAGAAAAGGTTTTATTAACTCAACCACGCCCCCTTTCCCAATCATAATTGATCCAACAATGTTTGGTTGCTCACATTTCTTATTGCCAATACATTCATGATTCTATAAACTAAAGCATGCCTAATATTGTGTTTATACAATCAATGCAGTTGTGACATGGGGAGCAGCGCCGCCTCCCATTCATTCTCGTAGTTGCAATGCACTGGGCCGAAGACCGACACACGCACACACACTGTTTATGTTACCGTGCGCCTCTGTGGTGGAGGGTATGTTCGGGTTTACTGTTTGTTTTGTTGACGGTTATTGTCTTGCCACTCTGTTTGTTTGAGTTTAGTCGGCTGTCTAAAGCTGATTCATTAAACGACTTGTGCAGTTTGTTGGTCTACTTTGCACTCACCCCCTCCGTTACAGCAATGTCTACTATGAGCTAATTACATACATTTTGCCGAGGGTGCGGGGTAGGTTAACATCATCGGCAATCAGGTTGGTTAAGGTCCGAAGGTGTAAAGAAAAAAACGTTGAAGAGCTTCGCTTAAGTTCCGCGTGCATAGTGCAACGGGCTTTAGGTCTACTGTTGAACGCCGACACCCCGACACATTTTCCCACACGGCTGTTTGAAAAGAATCAGGCGGGTCTATAGCTTATTACTTACAATTGAAATGCTCTGTGTGGAACTCGCGCTTGTGAATTTTGGTTCCGCATTATGCTCCGCTATCTTCACACAATACCGTACAACTGCATGCACCAAACCGCAAAGTCCGTTCCGAAACGGTTAGATGCCGCTGCACCCCTATTGTATACACATCTATATTGGTTGATATTGGATTAAAAAATATATATATATATATATTCTCTGTTCATTGACAAGGGCATCCTGCACACTAGAGCCAGCCTGACCCTGAGTGTGTGTGTGTGTGTGTGTGTACACAAAAGATGGCCTCTTAGGTCCAATATCGCTGGCTTAGATCCAGCTAAACTGTTATCAGTACAAATAAACTCTCTCCAATACACCAACAGATAGCAAGACAAATGCAGACAGAGAAAAGGTAGGGAGAGACAGAGAGACAAGGGAGAAAGAGGCAAGTCGGAGGGGAGAAATTGTAATTCCCACAGATAAACATTACATCAGGGGAGTTAAATAAAAAGAGATAAACAAATGGCTAGAGAGAGCGAGAGAGAGAGAGAGAGAAGACTGCCAAGGCCAGATTAGAGGTGTCTTCACACGAACACTGTTCTGAGAGCACACAATAACTACACACAAGTCTAAATGTCTAACTGGATTGGTTTTATCTGAGGTGGTTACTAACGGCAACAGCAGTAAACATTTGTTGTCTACTTAATAAGTGCAGAAATACAAATCACTGCAGTAATTTACCAGCTGCTGTATATTTTCAAACTCAGAGACTGAATATAGACCAGTCCAGTAATTAATAACCTTTATGATTAAAGCAATGATGTTGTTGAGCAATGTTGCTTTGTTTTGGCAGAAGTTCAGTTAATCACAATTACACCTGGGATGCTCGGTAATTTCAGAGGAAATTAAATACTTGCATTTGTCCTAAAAGAAAGGACCCCTGGAATTACACATAAACCACTTAACAATTAAATTATAGCGCCTTAAACCTGGGAAACTAATCCCTTTTAGATAATGCTTTATCCACACCGCATTAACAAGAAATACTGCGGGTGCTTTCTCTCTTCGGAGACGTCTCTTCCGAGAACTTCACTGGCTCCCCATTGCAGCCCGCATCTGGTTCAAGACACTGGTGCTGGCCTACAAGGCAGTAAAGAAAATTGCCCCAAGCTACCTCCAAGCAATGGTCCGGTTCCAGGTCCCGGCAAGAGCACTTCGTACCACAACCTCGGCTGGCCGGCTGGCACTGCCATCGCTACGAGGTCCCAAGACTCACTCATCAGTCTCAAATGTTCTCTGTCCTGGCACTGCAATGGTGGAACGAGCTTCCAGCAAGTCACGACTGCTGAAACATTACCAATCTTCCGCGAGAGACTCAAGACACACCTCTTCACGATCCACCTCTCCACCTCTCCACCTCCTCGACTAGCAACCTCTCCACCTCCTAGCACTCAATGCTATCTCAAGTTTCTTACTCAAATGTTTATCTTTCTCTCTACCCTACTCTTAAACAAAAAACTAAAATCATACTCTACTCTTAAATCCATAAATGTAAACGTTGAGAAAGGCACGTTCTGAGGTGTTCTTAATATAGGTATTAGTTTATTGACCTGTGTGTGTGCGTGCGTGTGTGTGTGTGTGTGTGTATGTTTGTGTGTGACAGGTGTGTGACGGGTGACCTGCAAAGAAGGTGGTTCGCAGGTGGTATTCTGTCTTAATGTTTTTTCCGTTTGGTTCTTGGTAACACAAAGAAGATGCGGGTCGGACTTCCTGGAGCTGTTTTGCAAATGCAAAATTCCAAAATTCCATTTGCGCATCTCTCTCATTTACATGGCTCTGATTCCATCCTATACTTTTTGAGACAATGATTTTGGTCAATGTAATATTCCACTTGTTATATTCCGTTAGCCTGTTATAGGATGTGCTTCTGTTTCGGGTCAGGCCGCAGATCTTGTGTCGACGAGTAGGGTCGCGTTCTGGAAATAATTAATCATTTGGCCATATGTGCATGCTGTCAGGGGGATGGTATGGTTTTGCATGTCGCAGGTGCGGGGCGGGAGCAGGTCTTAAAAATCAGACCCGTGCAGGACTCTGTTGCATGTGTGTGTGTGTGTGTGATTACCAGTCCAGCACTCTTGACTTCACACTGTCCACAGGTCTTTCCTTTCAGTCTACGTTTTCTATTGTCCTGAAGGTCGGCCGGATGAGGAATGGGTGGAGGGGGAGCTGAAAACAAACAAAAGAATGTACTCAAAGGAAGAGTCATTCTAGAGAAAACTATATAAACTTTATATTTAAACACCTCCTCCTTCAATGTCATAGGGCGCTCACTCAGAAGCTCCACCCCACACACTGGACACATTGATAAGACTAGGACTAGTGCAAAGCATTCTTACACAGCTCCTGTATGGGCTCATTTATAAAGGTTTTTGCTTACTGCAACATTTGGCTGACAACCTTAACATTAATATATTCAATGCTAACATGTAGTGGCCTGGTGCTCCATTGGTTGTAGTACGGCTTCCACCAGGGACCAGCCGTTATCCATGGAGGAGAACTGTCCCTGGTGAATTGACTAGCAGTGAGCCGCAGAAGACCCTGGCAGTGGCGTTATAACAGCTGGCCCTGAGGCCCCTGGCTTGTGACCCCCACCCCCCCCCCCCTTCCTCACCTGCTTAGGGCAGGTTAGCACACAGAGTACTTCCCTTACGGGTATCCTTAGAGGTAGACCCCATCGCTATGATGTCAGAGCTGAGCAGCTCTTTCAACACGGGAAGCCAGAGGTTTGTGAGTTTCCAGGCTGCAGTGACTGTTCTCACTGGTCACCACTCACCTGACAGTGGGTCATCCTTCAACAATCGGAGCTTCATCTTGCCCCCTGACAGCTGCTGGGAGCACAGAGCAGAGAGCGATCTTCACAACGTGCATCATAAATTCATGTTCAACCCCGGTCACAAACTGAGTTTGCTTAAAAAGGCTGAGATGTTGCCTCAGTCCTCGTGACATGTAGTGAAATGGTTGAAAGAGGATGGTTGTTTTGTGGCTAGTACAATATTCCTGCTGTCAGAGCTGAGGGGCATTGCCGTTGCCATTGTTTGAACATTATTAAACATCGTACCATTGCAGTTACAGCCTCTCAATGAAAATCAGCATTATTGCCACTTGTTTCCACTGCCCTTACCTTAGAGACACACGGAAAGAGGGATCGAGCTTCTGCTGATATTAAATGATTCTTAAATATTGTTCAACTCTTAGGTACTACTGTATAATACGTTTTAAATTTTGTGTTAAACAGAAAATAATGATACAAACATGTTATATTCTGTTCAGTAAAATATATTACACATTATTTAGTGGACCATGAAGGACCATGGACTGATATGTATGCAGCCAGGAAGGTGGTAAGATAACATACTGTCAAGTAAGCCTGGCACCATACTGACCTTTCAACAGCATCCAATTCATCTAGTTCACTCTTGTACAGTACACTGTGTTGAAGTACAACACTGATAGGACTTACATATCAGAGGTATCTATGACGCGGTGGGTACTCAATGCTTATTGAGCTGATAGCGCTTTATCTTCCTGACTGCTTTAGATATTGAGCTGCACAGGTCCAGACAAACACACGCACGCACACACACATACACACACTGTGTGCATGTGTTCAAACAGACTGTTCACAAGTTTGGAAACCACTGTTACCCTTTGCGGTCCCTTGTCTTTGTTCCTCTTGACACTGGAGAGGTTGTTCTGACCAGACTGACCCGACTTCCACCTAAAGCTTCCCAAACCCCTAGAGGAGAGAATCCAGTGGTCATATTTCAACATTACAGTATTCGTCCATCCATCCAAACAAGGCTTTCAGATTTTCAACATAGTCTACAAGCTATACTGTATATATATCCTACCGATCCGCTTTCAGTGTTAAATTAAGTTTTAAGTTAAGTTGCAAAGTAAATGACAGCCAATCTCTATTTTAGGACTTAGATGCATGTTAGAATCCTACTGCTGATAGTGTGGCCTGGGTAGGTTAGACATGGCTGACGCTTAACAGCTGACCTACGGGTATAAATTAATTTAATTGGATCATCCCCATGGACCGGTTACAACTGTCCAATTGTCATCGATATGGATCCAGCCATTTAAGTCAGTATCGGACCGATTTCCGATTTCAGTATCGTATCGGTGGCATCCCTACTATATACCAGTATATATTATAGAATACTCTAACCAACCATTTGGTTAGATTGGAAATGCTGTTAAGCCGAGAAACGCTGCAATTTTATTTTCAGTAATAATAAAATTATCCAAATAATGTTCCACATGTACACATACAGAGATACTGATATTGACATAAACCACTCACACCACACTGCTAACAATACATTTCTAATTAGGGCATTTTCACTCTCTAAATCTTGAAACGATTTATAATCTGCCTGTGATTTACTATTCAGCTGGAAAGGCTTAGCTTTATGTAGGGAAAAACAATAATGTTAAATGCTGGGGAAGAAAATCTCTGAATGAAATAATAAATGTAAACATTGCTTTATAAAAGCTTAAAAAAGTACTCAGAAGACTTCACATATATTAGGCCTGGCCTACATGAATTATGCATAGTGACATGGTCAGGAGGGGCTATTTTAACTAACATGATGCCTTCACCGCAGTGGCGACCCAATGGACCTTTCCTATTAAAATCAAACAAGATCATGCAAGTCACAGATAGTCAAGTGTGAGCACAAATTAACACATTCACAGACACACTAAGGATACTGTCAGTGGTTGAGTGTTGAGAGGAGGGCATGGGGCTCATTTAGACAAGTGAGTTATTCATGCTTGTGTTGCTGAATTATTTATGCTATTGTTATGTTTGTCTGGTTGTCTCTCAAAGTAGTTTGTTTTGGAATGAGCTGGCAGCCTGTCAACGCATGGGAAGTCAATCTGTGTGTGTGAGTGTGAGTGTGTGTGTGTGTGTGTGTATACATGTGCGTGCATGTGTGTGCGCACATGTGTGTGTGCGTGCGTGTGTGACGCCAAGCACTGCTGACAACCTTGACATCCATTGCTGTGCCATGGTGACACTAAGGGAGGCCTTCAGGTAATCACCCTGGCAACATCACCTTGGCAACTGGACTGTCGCTAGCGGAGACAGATGAGAACCCCCTCCCCCCCCCATTGGCACGGGATGACAGGGTGTACCCATAGGATGTGCAGCTTGGAGAAATCCAGTCTATTTGTGTGTGTGTGTGTGTGTGTGTGTGTGTGTGTGTGTGTGCGTGTGTGTGCGTGTGTGTGCATGTGTGTGCGTGTGTGTGCATATAGACTTTGCATTCGTTTTGCTCTGCTGTTCTCTTCCTCATCCCCTACCACACCAATACCGGAACCATAAGGGCCCCCCCATTCTCTTAGCCAGCACACGCACTACTTCTAGCACACATAAAAGGGCGTGTGAGCGATGTGTGCTACATATTTACTGACACTGGGTGCCACGTTGCGCAGCTCCCCAAGTGTCCGTGTTTGGACGTGTGGGAGTGACAACCCTGTCACTCGCACACCCTACCTGCCCTTAACACTTAGTACTACTGTGTACTCAAGCTCAAGGTGCTCAAATCAGCTGCCAAATGACCGAGCAGCGCAGCCTGTAGTCACTGTAGGCGCGTGCATACTGTGCTGGAGTATCCGTGACACGCGACCATAGCAGAGAGGCTGTACACAGTATATTCTCCCTGCACACACACACACACACACATTCAAATACGCAACTAGGCATATTGCCTATTGTTTTGCTGTAAGCTACGGTATTTTAAAATATTATTCGCTAAAGAGGTATGTACGTCGAGTACAGCACAACAGCTAAGTACAGTAGGAAAGACACACGGATAGAAGGAAGTGAGTAAAAAGAAGATGACATAATGATGAATTGGCAGGAAAATAATTGAAAGCAAACAAATGGGGAAACTATAATGAATTGAGAAGGGAACGTCAACTAGAGGAGAAAAGGAAACAATGCTTTTAGATGAGTCGAGAGTCTGTGTCTGGACACCATGTAGGCCTAAAGACAGAGCTACATTAAATCTGTGACTGGGGCCAACCGAAAACAGGGAATGATCTACTGTGTGTGCCCCAAGCAGCCAGCCGGGCTTTATTATCGCCTGTGTACTCTTCACAAACTGATTATAGCACATATCTTCTGCACAAATTTAATTTATCCGCCTTGACTGCAAGTGTGTGTGTGCGTGCGTGCGTGAGTGAGTCTGCAACTTAGGTCTAAGACAAAGATGAACAATTCATGTGTTCCTGCATCCCTGCGATCTGAGAGACTAGGAGAGAGAGACACACAGAGAGAAACAACCAAAAGGAGCCCAGTGCTACACAGGCTGGGAGTAAATCACATCCTGAAGATGTACAGCAGAGAGGCCTTTCAAAGATAAGTTAAGTTAGTCAAGCATCAGTCTGAGTATTCCTGCAGCAAGTAGGCAATTAGCAAAAGCCTTGAGTGAAAACACAATCGTCAGCACATGGCAAAGCTTAACATACAGTATTTAATTTTTCTAAATAGTGTGCAAATATATATTTTTTTATTCTAAATTACATTTAGTTGAACAGAACTTTAAAATATGTCCTGTCAAACACCTTCCACGCATTTCCATCCAGTTGTCATTCAGTCTGTGACTAACTCTGCCCCCGGCTTCTCTCTCCATCTCTCTCTCTCTCAAACATAAATGATCCTGTCCTAAAAAGATAGGCACAAAACTCTGCTCTCTATACTGCACAGGGAATGGAGAGGCTATATGCCTATATGCCTATATGCCTATATCCCAAATACCATAAATGTAAATATGCCCACAAGCTAACTCTTCCAGAAAAACAACTGTACAGTATACATGCGCACGACAACACACACACAGTTACATCTCGAAGCCGTTGTACCGGTAAATGTGGCAGTATTTCAGCATGATAGGAATGGTGGTGTGTGTTTGTGTGTTTGTGTGTGTGTGTGTGTGCGCGCGTGTGTGTACGGCACGTGTCATGTAGTCTCAACAGGACAGATGTAACTGATGTATGGCTTCTTAATTAGAGCCAGGTGTCTTCTGAGAAACAAACTAATAGTCTTGCGCATGCAAAAGCATACACAAACACAGTGCAACCACAAATCACTCAATACACCATAACCCAATTATCCTCCATTAGTTTCCATGTGCATTGATCTATGAATTTGAACCATAAAAATGACATTACAGTAAGTATGGAGATAAGGATGCACACTGCTATCTGTCCTCTGCCAGGCCTCAATGCTATTACACTGCTTAGCTATGTGTGTTGTGTTGTTGCATGTACTATATGTATGCACTGCTATGCACCTCCCTAAAGCTGTCCTGTGAGTGATGCCTTCATATCTACAATGTAATATACAGCCCTATTACACCGTACTACTGCACATAACATTGCACTGGGTAACAAACAACTCAATGGCAATAATGAAACAGAAGTAGGCAAACAAAGGAGGGGATAAAACAATGATAGTATTAACCAGTGTTGGTTTGCAGTTGTGTCTACACTTAACCTAACACAACCTAATGGCCCTCTTCCATTGCACGAGCAGGCTCGGCTCGGCATGACTCGCGGTTGAATGTTGCATTTCCATTACAACCGGGTTTCCCGCTTGAAGGCGTGTCTTTAATTGATGATGCACTTATCTTGAGTCAATCACGTTTAAAAGTAGTGCCCTGTTTAACGCACTTCAGGCTCCTGTATTATTGAACTGTCTAACGGTGGCAGCGATTTGTCAACATGGATTTTCAGGCTACTGTAACAACATCCGCGGACGACTGGCGACTATGCCCGACTACACTCATATATACTGTATATACATATATAT
>JAODLL010072688.1:0-16461 GCA_026546735.1 Forbesichthys agassizii | reverse complement strand
TCTCTCTCTCTCTCTCTCTCTCTCTCTCTCTCTCTCTCTCTCTCTCTCTCTCTCTCTCTCTCTCTCCCTCTCTTTCCTGGCTTTGGTTTCAAAGGGAATCCTTTGGGATGTCCGGGTGAGACGTCGATGGAGAGAAAATCAGGCATGACCGTACACCCACTGGGCCTTTGTGTGCCTACCTACGGATACCTTGCTTACACGCTCGCTTAAAGCAAGCTTCCTTATTTTACATCCATCTCTCTCTTCGTCTCTACTCTCTTCTATTCTTCGTCCTTTGACCGCTGAGCTATCTCTCCATCTGCCCTAGTATCGGGTGTCGGTCCTTATTTGTCTTCCGGAAGTTTCCTTCTCTTCCTCTGTTCCTATGCCTTAACTCAACAAAATGATCGGCCTATGCCACATCAAAGAACCTTTCAACATTTTGGGTGCGCTGTATCTCTCTCTCTCTCTATCTCTCTCTCTCTCTCTCTCTCAATTCAATTCAAGTTATCTTTATTAGCATGACAGTTATAACAACAGTATTGCCAAAGCTAGAGGGCAGGTAGCCCTCAATAAGAACGACAATATAAACAAACAATAGGACAAATAGTCCCACAGTCTCTCTCTGTCTCTTTTTGCCCTCTTAGGCCAACATTTTCTTTTTGATACCATCTCTATCGTTTACCTTTATAGAGCAGTCTGAGTTATTGTGCTTTGTACTTCAAACGCACATGCACGTGTACACGCACACTGTTCGACTAGAGATGTCTTGTTTGAACAGACAAAACAAATCAGCATATGCTCTGCTGCACACACACACACAATGCTGTAATAATGTGTGTTCTCAGGGCGTTGCTTTAAGGGTTCTCATGGCTCACAAAGGAGGAGATGCCTATAAAAGGAGGCCCCACTGCTTTTCACTGAGAAGAATACCCCCCCCCCCCCACACACACACACACACACACACAATCTCAATGCAGCAGTTTTTGCTATTAACTTGAATGTATATGAACGTCTTTCTACCAATTTGATCTTCTAAAACACTCCTGCACACACACACCTACACACACACACACACAGCCCAAGACAGAGACACAAATTGAAAAGAGACATGAAGGATTGAGAGATAGTGTGAGAGAGATACAGCAACAGGGGAGTGAGACACTTGTGTTGTCACGTCAGAATTGGTACTCCAGAGTGACAGCTTGTTGTCTGTTTGGTGTGTGTGTGTGTGTGTGTGTGTGTGTAATATGTGGGAAACTTGCCCCATGCTAAAGACATTAGTACCAGAATAACCGTAATTCTCAGCATGTTGGTTCAGGCTGGCCTTGCTTTCACCTTGGCTTCAATGTGTGTATGTGTGTGTACTATTGGTGTGAGTTTGTGTTTATTCAGGAGGGAGTTTGAGCTTTAACATTTACTCACTCAACTTAGCTTTTAGCTGTTTTTGTAACACTATTTTGTTTAGACATAGACCGTTAGCAGCTGCCATCCACACTATCACTTTAGGGCATCCAAGTATTAGATCTTCTATTGGTTATAGTAATAATACATTATGAAAAATACATTTTAAATAAGAAATGGCCGATGTGAAATACAGATCAAGTTAAATATACTGGATAAAAAGCAGGACACACTCAAAGCCTTGTTGTTTATTGGCCTATCATGAAGGAGACATATCAGCTATGCTATGTTTTCAACAGAGGTGTAGGGTTTTGCATGGGTCCTATCTAGTATGTTAAAATATGATACAGGCGTATACACTGCAGTGCATTAAGCACTCTCTCGCCTAATAGATAATTCATGTGCTGGTCCATACCAGCGAGAGATCTGCTCCTCGTACACCATGCTTCCATTCAAATAGATGGAGGGATAGCCGAGCAGGGGAAGGGGTTGCTTCTATAAATTATACATTTTCTTTCATTTACAGAAAAATGGGATTAGAGGGCACAAGGGGATGAGGTGGTTTTCTCTTCGTCCGTTAACTAAAGGGATTTTATGATTCTATTTGTTTTGCTTGAGTATGTTAATGTTTACCTGTTCTCACACACACACACACACACACACACACACACACACGAGAGAGACAGAGAGGGAGAGAGAGAGAATCACGTATTCAGAGCATGGTGACTCAATAACTGTTCAAGGTCACACAGTGAGAGATTGTATACTGTGTTATTCCCTTGTGTGTGTGTGTGTGTTTCGGTGTTGAACTAGCAGCATCACTCTCACTAGGGGCACATGGTAGGGCTAATCTGCATGTGGAGTGTGTTACGCTGAGGTGGAGGTGTGCTGGCAAGGGAACCGATGACAGAAAATAACACAGACAGGGCAGGGAAGCCAAGTTGCCACGCCTTTGTAGTCACTTTGGAAGAGAGAGAGTGAGAGAGAGACTCTCACTCACACCAATTATAAAAGGAATATGTGGTCTGTGTGTAGTGTATGTGTGAGCATATATTTGTGAAGCAGATGCACAAGCTTTGATAGACTATTTTAAACCATTTGTGATTCTAGCAGCTTGGGTGGAGGAGGGAATGTGGTTTGTGTTTAGACACAGACATGCACTTGTATGACAACATGTTTTAATGACAATTATAACATGAAAATCCAAAGTAAATGCCACTGCCTTGAAGAACTACAGCGTGTGGTGGATATAAGGGCCACTGCCAGAATGAGTAAATATCACTGAGTGATCATTGTCCCTATACCAAGGGACAGTGTTTGTGTGTGTGTGTGTGTGTGTGTGTGTGTGTGCAGCTTCCTTTGCCAGGTTGAGTGGGAGACGCAAATGTGTTGAGAAAAAAAACAAAAGACTCGCTCATCATACTGTCTCATTATCTGTCATCTTTTAATTACAATGTGTTTTATTAATCCTTCACATAATGAATCTATTTTTTCTTACGAGCTCAGCTGAACACATTTGTTAAACTATTACTGCATTTTCAAAGCAAAATGTTGCCCCAATACTGCAGTTATTGTTATTGTCCACGAACATATGGTGGTGTTTTGTGATTGAATGCTAATGATTGCTCAGTATGGCCTTGTCAGAGAATACATTAATTACAGGGTTTAGGTTAGAAAGACATGCAAATTAAGACAGTAGTTGTAATCTGAAGAAATGCCTTTGATTATCATGCAGACCAAAAATGAAAGAGTAGAGCTCTCCAGCATCATGCTGTCCTATGAATATTGATGACTGTGAATCTACTGTTGACGGGAAGGGCACAAACCAATTTTTTAGCTACAATTTGTGGGGTCGTTTGTGTAGGCCTACTTGATGTGACCGTTTCCATTCTCAATCATATTCTTGATGCGATCTAAATTACTCCTTTTAAGATGTTAACCTAACATCTTAAAAGGAGTAATCTTCCTTAGAGGCTGTGTAGAACAGATGAAAAATGTATGCTGTTTGTGGTGGGCTTGGGGGGGAGGGGGTCTCCAATCTAATACCATACACTGTATGGGTGGTTGGTTATAGATCCTGGATCTTAATCCTGGAGTTGCCCTGGATTCTGCGTGCTCATGACCTGTTTGTGTGTTGGCATACGTGTGTGTATTGTCACTGTCCTGAGAACAACAGGCTCTCTAATGAGCGATGCGTCCTCGGCTTGCGCCTGCTGTCATTGCCTTTAACACTGTACGCGCGCCAGACAGACAAACACACACCAGACACTCAGTGAGGCAATCAACAAGCCGGGGAGAGCACTTAGAGATGCAAACCTGCAGGTCTCACAGTGGCGAATAGCAGAGCGTCAACGGTTTGTCAAACAAAAGTATTCGGTCGTACTATACTACATCGTGGCAAGCACGCACGCGTTAAAGAAGTAAGAAGAAGCAGCTGTTTGGACAGAGGGTAAAAAGGAAGGTTTGGCAGGGGAGAAAGAAAAGACTTTTTACCCACATATTCAAGGATCATTTGCAATCCATTCAAACCCATTCAAGCTCCGGTTGCAGCCCCTCCCCTTTCTTCACACCGTCCATTTGGGATGAAAAGAAATAGGGTAGTGTGAGGAGGGGTACTGTGTGTGTGTTGGTGGTGATTGCGAGCCCACCAGACAATGGGTGAATTGTACGTGATCTATATTCACGTGTCACATATTGAGCGAGTGATGGGGAAGGCCTGTAGTTGTACCCACTGTGTTTTTATTTTAATCTCCTTGTAAGGGTCACAAGTGCAATTGAATGTATTTGTGTTATAAGAGCACAATCATTATTAGTATGCATATTTGAACCAAGGAGGAATGAGGTAGACTCCTGACTGCTTTACACACTTGTTGTAATGAGGCGTGTTTAAATTCATACGCCAGAATCTGGAGAGCCAACAAGTGAGAGGAAAGTGAGAGAGAGAAGAATGCAGGTCGGTGATAAAGAGGGTGCGGGAGAGAGCGATTGAAGACGCCTAATAAACAGAGAGGCAGTCTGAACTCCTTGGTAACGAAAGCATAGGGCAAGGGGAAGGCCGATCCTATATAGCCCCCTTGCTGTGTGTGTGTGTGTGTGTGTGTGTGTGTGTGTGTGTGTCTCTCTCTCCCTCCCATAATTGGGGGGGGGGGGGCTTTAGAGAAAGACAGAGAGAGATACGGGAGAGGCTCATTGTGAGAGTAGAGGACACACACACACACACAGCCAGGCGCACTAGGAGCTCAGCTGCATTAGGAGGAAAATGTGATCGGAGGAGAGCAGCACTCGTTTACTTCTGCCTCTCTTCTCTGTCGCTCCCCTGCATAGTGTGGGTCTCTACCTGCGCCTAGCCTAGGGCACCATACTGTGTTTTTAACAAGAGAGGCACGTAGCAAGTGGAATAATGGTGTTTATCGGGACCTCACTGAAGTCTGTGATTAAGTACTTCAAAAGGAAGGGTAAGAGATACTTTATTGTCTTTACTACACTTTGCTTTTCTATAAAAACTCTACAAAATGAATTATCTTTGACATAATGCCACTGCAACGAGGAGGCATTTCAAATATTGAATCATTCATCATTTATAATGGGTAGTCAAATGTGGTGTTAAAACTTGATTTTGTGTTTTCAGTCAGACTGTATTTCAGCGAATGTATCTAGATTTTAATTTGAAAAAATAGCCAGTAAATAAAACCTTTAATATCTGTGATGGTTACTTCTGATGTCCTTTCTGTTTAAGAAATGATGGGACATGTTCTGAAGAAATGCACCTGCTTCCTTAGCTCAGTGTTGACCTTCGTTACCTAGTTACTGGTGGGCCAGGACTTTAGAGGGACAGCATTATTTCATTACATCTAGTCATTTATCAGAATACTTCATCCAAAGCAAGTAAATAAGGACATGTATCAACAGTAGGTCAAACAGCCGTGACAGTGACGTTCTAAAAACCAATAATATATTGCACTGTTGCTTACAGTACTTCAGCAAGTATTTCATCTGAAACAGTGAGCACCAAGTAACCCAACAGTTTGTTCCATACTGTTCCATATTGGCCAGTTAAACAACAACTTTTTCAATGAGGTTTAACTTAGAGTTTTGTTCAGTGCCAGACTGTACTGTAGGTCAATGTGGTATCAAAGTAGTATTGATTGTCATTGTTTGTCAATTACTTTATTTTGAGCACAGGATGTGTACCCAAGGTGTTTATACAGGCCAATCTGGATTGTATTTACACTAATCTCACGTGTATTTATAGCTGTGTTGTGCACGTGTGTGTGTGTGTGTGTGTGTGTGTGTGTGTGTGTGTGTGCAATAATGGCTGAGGTGTCAGTGTTAATCATTTGCTCAGCATGTACATACTCCCTAGCTTCTTGCCATAGAACTACATTGCACATGTCTGCACCTCACCCCTTAGCTAAGCACCCTGTGCTGTTGTTGAGGAGGATTGCTATTGGTTACAGAGCACTGGTCACCCCCATGGACTCACCTTTCCAAATCTTTGAACGTTCTGACCAGCATTCCCAGCAGCATAATGGATAGTGAATGTAGGATAAGCATACTGACGATCCAAGTGATTGTCGTCGTGTCATGGTCATGGAAGAGCTAAGAAAAGTGTGGAGCAATGTCTTAAAAGTAACCCATATGTAACAAAATGCCCTGTATTTCTTTCTGATGTTTTATTAAATATATATAACCTAGATTTTGACCATCATTTCTAAAGGTTATTGCTTTCTGCGATTGGACCCAAGGCCACTTACTGATATACCATGTATAATTACTGAGTTGGTAATGGTGAACAGGTATACTGTGTAGACCAGGCGTATTAGTACATAGGGAACACAGTTTTAAACACATAGAGTACCGTAGTGTAACCCTTTTCCCCCTAGTAACTCAGATATTAGCCTGGAAGTCCTCAAGGAAGATATGTGAATGTGTTGGATTAGGTACCCCTCTTAAGGACAGTAACAGGACAGTAACAGTTGTATCAATTTACATACACTTCATTTCATTTGATTTCGGGGATCCCCATACATTGTATTTGTGTATTGGTGTTCATTTAGAATAATTAACTCCTGAAGTTGTTCGCCATTAAATGTAATCAGTTGGAGCACATAGGGAACACAGTCTATAGTACAATAGTATTTATTTATAGAAGCTAGTCAATATTGGCAGGGAGGGTGGGTGGGTGATCAGGATCCCTGTCTGTTGATTAACACAAATGTCGGTACTCATTATATTCATCACAAACTCATTCAGACGTGTGTGTGTGTGTGTGTGTGTGTGCGCATGGATTTTTTGATTCTCCCTGGCTCTGTCTTACAATAATAATAATAATAATAATAATAATAATAATAATAATAATAATAATAATAATAATAATAATAATGATGAAATACTGTATTTGTATAGTACTTTTAATAAAGATTTGCAGCTCAGAGTGCTTTACAGAGGGGGAATACTTGCACAAACGTGCTTCCCAGAAGAAAATTTAGAAATAAACAACATAATATAAAATGTAAAATGGTTAAAAGAATAAAATAAAAATAAGAAATGCAACTGATGGCATATACCATGGGTTTGTATCATACTATGACCTTGAAGACGTATAACATGGTTCTTAGATATACATTTTTATAACCTTAATGGCGTAAAATTACCATAATGGTGTGTAGCCTTAGCATTTAAGTTCATTCTGTTTTTTGCTCCCTGTCTGTCTGTCTGTTTGAGCTTGGACTAGGGAGTGGACAGAGGGATTATTAGGTCTTTGAAAAGACTTTCGTGCCGTATTAGCCCAGTGTCGACACAGTGTGTATGTGTGCGTGTGTGTACCAAGGGGCTAAAGAGGGGTGTGTGTATTGTGCTTGTGAATGCCCTGAGGTGGAGGCCGATGGTGGGGTGGAGAAGCGGAGAGGGGGGGACGGGTGGGCGGACAATACAGGGCTTTGTGTCTACAGTCCCGGCGCCCTTGGTCCCCCTAAATGCAGGATGTGGGTGGGGGGAGAGCTACCTGTTGATGAAGGAACGCACACTCGTGTAATAACGTCCTCTCTATAGTATGCTATCTGTTTCTCCTCCCTTCACTCTACATTGGCTGTGGCTGAATCCTCTGCCGTGTAGTGTGTCTGTGAACTGGAACGGCCTGGATCACTAGTGTTTAGTCTCCGTGTTGGATTTGGATGCAGTGAGCGAGAGATAGATGTGTGCAGTCTACAACTTCAGGGACATCTTTTAATTTTGTTTGTAAAGATGTACATCTCAACAAGTCATCACACATGCGCACGACCCTGGTTTGTCTTATAATAGTATTTCTAATCTACAGTTCAAATGTTTTTTACACAACAAAAGGAGCGGAGGGGCGTGAGCCGAGAGAAACGTGTTTAGTAGAGAGAGAGAGAGGGCTCATGAATAAACACAAAGTCTTTCCCCCTAGAGGCTGTTAATGCTCAAGCATTCCACAAGCTGTAGAGGTAGCTAGAGGTGGACCTGTTAAGACTGGCACCATGTCCCTGGATTGAACATGTTTATAACGTCTTGTTAAACCTCAGTGTCTTTCTCATTTGAGCTTTGCGTTTCCTTTGAAGGGACGTATGACAGGATAAAACAGATACACCCCAATCAAAAGAGAAAGCATCTGTGGGTTCTCAGGGCTACAGTGTCCACAAATGGTAACACATAAAGTAGCCTGTAAGTGTATGCCATTTAATACACGATATAGAGAGGGTATACTAGGCATTATATCAATTGCACCAACTAGTGTATTTGTTAAATACTAAAACTAAGGTCTGTCCACACTCTCACACGCTCCTGATGGCCCATTTGCACCCCAACAAATCCCCCCAGGGGTCTCCCTTTCTCTTCCGACACATAAACACACTTCTATGCATCCCATTTGCACCTGTGAGTGTGTTCCCCCGACACACACACACACACACACAGTTCCGGCCCCTTCCTTAACCCGCCTCCTTTCTTCCTGGGTTCCGACAGACCCTTGTACTGGTCAGATGGAGAGGTTGTGTATGACTGACATTTAGCTGGTACGATGGAGCTAGTTCTTCACCCAGGATCGCCTGTTTTGGCTTGGATACGCTCTCTGGGTAAGCCGCATTTCGTGGGAGTTGTATGTGTGTGTGTGTGTGTTGTTGTATTGACTGTTACAGTCTAGGCTCATAACTCATGCTCTTTTGTCTAATATAGAGTGGAATGGTAGAATAAAGGCAATATCTAGGTCCCCCAACATAACAAGTGACCACTGTTGGAGCCACAGCAAAGGTTTCTGTATATATGCGTCATAGGAAACCCTATGAGATTAAATATTAAATAAATAGATTGGCAGAAGGGAGATTTTTATTGCATTGGTAAATAAAATTACAGTTTGAATTTAGCAGTTGGACATGTGTTGTCATATGGTTTATTTGTGTTTTTATCACTTCTGTTCCTGTACAATTATTGCTTTGAACAGCTGTCCATGCTTTTTTAATTAACCATATCAAAGATCTTTTCCCCTTCCCGCCATATCAGGTAGGCACTAGGCAGCTACTTAGACCTGTTAGCTTGGTGTTTGAGAAGTGTGGATCTGCTTGAGCTTGTGTTAGCAAGCTAACAAGCACACATGGGTTGGTCAGAATCCTTCTCTGCATTGCAATGCCCCTTGTTTGTCCAATGGTAACCTCTCCCCACCCAACCCGCTTCCTCCAGTAATAGTGTGGCCTTCAATGCCATGTCACAGGGAAGTGTCAGGTTGTTAGTGTGGAGACTGACACCTTGGTACAAATTACCTCTTGTCCCCAACTCCCCTCCTTCTTAAAACATCCTCAAAGAAATACTGACTTCTCCAACATGCCTGCCTGGTTTGTGATCGGAATAGTGCTTTTTTTTAATGATGTTCTTTGAGTTTTATGAAGTTATCGGTTTACAGCAATTTATTTCAGCAAAGTATCATTTCATTACCATCCACTAGTGTGGCTTAACAGAAATCTGACATCAGCCTACAGTATATGCTATAGATTAGAGTGCACTTTATTAATCCCCCTGGGGTAATGATGTCATTGCAGTAGTGGAGAGTTACAGTGGAGAGAGTGTCAAAGGTCAAGTGTCTTGATAACACAACAGGAATACTGCTCGACCATAAAACACAGTGAAATATTACAGTGGCTGGAAATGACTGCAGTACAACAAACAACAAACAAACAAACAAAATTAATGAATAACTAATGGGAATGAAAACTGACATGGAAGTCCTAACCTTGTCCTGCTGTCTGTCCATGTGTAGCGGTGTCCAACCTGGATGAGGAGAGCAAGTGGACCGTGCATTATACTGCCCCCTGGCACCAACAGGAGAATGTCTTCCTGCCTGGCAGCAGGCCGCCGTGCATAGAGGACCTCCACCGCCAGGCCAAGGTCAACCTTAAGACCACCCTGCGAGGTAAGGACCACCCTGCCAAGTCACAGCTACCAGGGGCCAGTGCGAAACAGTTACCGTTGAAGAGTTAGCATACGTACTGTAGTCGGGTTGGCAGGCTAAGATTCATACCTGCCACTTTAACAGTCATATCTTTTAATTTACACTTGAATTATTTTGCCACTTAACATCCAAAGTGACTCAATAAATAAATAAGGACTAACAATAAATATGTTTGTCCATGTAACTGACTATACATCACAGTCATTGTCAGCAAAGCCAAATAACAAAAAGAAAGACCTCGATCGGTTAGAGCTAGTTGAACAAGTATTAAATAACAACAGGCATAGGTTTCAAGGACGGGCAAAGTTGTCAGTTCAAATCAAATAATGGTGACTAAAGCAGAAATTTAGCTTTCTAACTTTACTGGCAGTTGAAGTTAGCCTTTGATGAAAAGACAAATAATAACAATAGATCAAATAATTTAAAAACAGTGCGTGGTGACTGTAGCCAAGGGCAGAGACACTGAAACCAGCTATTCATCTTGAACATAAAACAATGGCAATTTCTTACGCAAGTTACATCAGTTAGGCAGCTTAATAGATTTGGATTGACAAAGTGTGGGATCACCGTACAGCTTGTTCACAGTAGTCTGACATTTCAGACGGCAGTGTGTATGTTTAGCTGTGCGACACACCCGCGTGACATCCCTTTAACTGTCTGTGCAACAGGGAGAGCCCAAACACACAGTGTTGTCAAACAAACACACAAGAGTCAAGTTACGACGCAACGTAAGCACCTTCTAAATCCTCCAAAAAATAGTTCTCACTGCAGTGGGCTTACCAGGTGATTTTGGCACTTGGATGTAATTCAGGTATGCGTGCATGTGTGTGTGTATAAATTATGTTAAAAGCTAGGTAGGATACACACATGACGTTTATTTTGTTCCTTTAAGGCGACATGTCAGTTGTTTGTATGTAAACATGTTTTTCCCACCGTCACAAACGCACATGCAATGCGTTTTCAACACGCCGTGTTAAGTAAAATCTTTCGACATTACGAGCAGCTGATCAATCTCAGATGTATAACGATCGCTATAGAAACACATCTTGAGCATGCTAAAACAACATCCATCTTTAAAAAGACCAGACTGTCTGTTTTTGAGTGTTAGGACATGTCCTGTGTGTGTAATGGGGCCTTATACGGCAGCAGATAGACAGGTAGGCAGATGAAAGGAGCCGAGTGATAGATGAAGGGACATACAGGGATGTAACCTAATGCTTAGAGTGTGTTATTGAGGCACCTCCCCAGAGATACACACACACACACACACACACATACACACACACACACAGGTCTTTGTTTTGCAGCTACTGTATATTGCTTCTACTACAGGAAATATGACACACACACACACACACACACACACCACCTGGGAGATAAGGGTCCTTGGTCCCAGGTGTCCTAGCACAGGTGTCTAGTGAGAATGCCTGTTGGCCCCCTTATGAAGATGTATGGACACACTAGATAATACATTGTGATATGATGCACAATATGTCAAAACAAGCCAAATACAGCCAGAAGGTTGCAGGCAACCTGTGCCACTGTGTCTACTTGATGCCAAATCTACTCCTGTCTGTCATGCTCCCCACAACAAGAACCAGGCACTCACTCACACACACACTCACGCGCGCGCGCACACACACACACTCACTCACTCACTCACTCACTCACTCACGCGCGCACACACACTCACTCACGTGCACACATACACACACACGCACACTCACTCACTCACTCACTCACTCACGCGCGCACACACACTCACTCACGTGCACACATACACACACACGCACACACACTCACTCACTCACTCACGCGCGCACACATACTCACTCACGTGCACACACGCACACACACATACACACACACACGCGCGCACACATTTTCCATACACATGCCAAAATACTACAAATGCGTGAACAGACAGAGGTGGAGGAAAACCTTTGAGAATTCCCACTTTTCCATCTACAGTAGGACTAGTGTGGTAGGGAAGTGACTTTTCATGCTCAGCCACATGCCCATTCTCACACACACACACTTTCAAGACAAGTGATTTTGACTGACTGTCAGTCTAATCAATAGTGACCATGGTGTTCACTGTGAAAAGGACACATTTGTTGTGATGGGAGGGCATTTGTAGCTCCATAACATACACACTGTTATTTTACATCTTACACTATTCATTACCGTATTCTATTTAATTATGTTTTATAAAGTGTGTCAGGAGAATTGTTTTAATTCTTTCTGCTTGTCTCGGTTGCTCTCCTCTCCCCCTGCTTATTTTGCCTAGCAACACCGCCCCACTAAGCTAATCAGAGCTAATTTATTTCAGCAACAAATCCCAAATCATGCGCCGCCAATCATCTCGCTATTATTATCCTCATTATCATCATCTCAAGAGCTTTATTAAATGCTCTATTCCACCTCCATTCCATCTCCACCCAGTCCATCAGCATGCTACACCAGCTACCTGTGTTGGACGGTATAACTGTTGCTACCTGCGACAAGGCCATTAGGCCCCATTAGATGACTGTATAATAACATACAGTATATGCATCTGGGATACGGGCTGTTATTTAGCTCTGTAGGAAGGCGCGGAGCTGTGTCTGAGGGCTGTCTTAAACACAGAGCATGGGATTTCCTTTGTGTGGGAGGGGGGGGGGGGGCACACAGTTGTTTTTACATGAGTATGGGAGGAGAATAGTAAACAGCACGATACGTGTTTTGAAATAAGAGATGGTGGTATGATCGGTTAGCCACATCAGGGAGAGAGGGAGGAGATATGAGACTGCTTTTTTAATGTCAATAGCTGTGTTGTTTTGTGACTGAATATGTCAGATTCAGTCAGACAGAAGCATACAAACACAGTTTAAGCTGTGACAATATTATTATTATTATTAGTAGTAGTAGTAGTAGTAGTGTACTGTTATAATATTTAGCAATACTGTAATGCTAATATTTAGTAGTCATTGTTAGCAAATGTTTTTAGATCTGTCAGTAGTAGCATTAGCATGATGTGAGCATGTTAATTAATTGATAACATGTATTTAGCCATTATAAGTCCAGACAAAGGAGTCTGTGGAAGCTGTTAGCAGAGGCGGACCGTGTGGAGGGCGGGTTGGATAGAGATATGGTTCCACCATCTGTGTGTGATAGCCTGGAACTGATACCCTCTCTAGTGTCACTCTTTGAAACACGCTTGCATGTGCACACGCACTAACGCACACACATACACACACATCAAGTCTGTAATTTTATTTTTCTTATTTTTACAATGCACTTTAGCCAGCAACCTGTCATCACACCCACGCGACACTATATCTCAGCAGCGGGTAAATGACAAGGTGTGACACACGCACGTACACACGCACACCTTTAAGTGTATGCCTTAACAGCTGAGCAAAGGTCTTTCGGGTAATTTACTTCCACAGTGGATGCTTTTACTGTTTTACTGTTACATTTTCCAAATGCAACAATCTAGTTTCCTCACCTAAATTGTGTTATTGTTAAAAACACGTCATTTATTCCTTGACCTAAACGCAACCGTGAAACTCATAATTGTTCTGATGTGTTCGGTCTGTCTCTCTGCCCTCCAGAATGTGACAAGCTAAGGAAGGATGGCTTCAGGAGTTCCCAGTACTACTCTCAGGGTCCCATCTTCTCCAACCCCTCACAGTCTACCAGCAGCCTGCAGGATGAAGACGACGACGACGACGACGACGATGACAGGAAGGTACACCCCCGACACACGACACACACACGCGCACAGTCACACACACAAGCTCTCTCTGCCCCAAACAATACTCAGCTCAGACAGTAGTGTCACTCTGCCCTCTAGCGGTATCATGTGAAAATACACACTAAATTATTAATTTTTTATTTTTATATAATGGAGAGAGGAGAGAAGTAGAAATGGAAATAGAGAGAGAGAGACTGACAAACAGTGCAGGGTTATTTATTGTCTGGGAGGCCATTACTGTGAAATGGAGGGTGAAGTATCTGATGATAAACACCCTCTGCTCTCCTATCCTCTTAAAACCCATCTATTAGCAGGCTTCCAAAAAAAGCTGTATGTCCTTCTCATCAACACGCTGTCAGGACTGTACAGCGTGTATAGAGACAGATTGCATTTAATTTTTACCCGCACCGGTGGGGAAAACATCCTATAGCTCTCCATTTACTTTGCATTACATTAAAACGTAACTTCAAAGCTGTTACAGGATGCACTACCCACAAGGTAAAGAAGCCAGAACTAAGGTTGCAAACTAACCGATAATTCAAGTTTTTAACTAAGGAGAGAAAAGATGTGAGACATTATCAGGCATTATCAGGCATATTATATGTACAATATACAATGTTTTCTCCCTGGTGGGAGTGGTTTTCTGTCTTTACTGTATGCCTCTGCCCATGTACTGTATATGTGGCCACCTGAATGGGTCAGGGTGAGTCACCTTGTGTGAAGGTCAAGCAACCAATGATGCTAGAACCATTTCTAATGAACCCACTGATTCTCTCTCTCTCTCTCTCTCTCTCTCTCTCTCTCTCTCTCTCTCTCTCTCTCTCATACTTTCTTCTTTCTTGCATTCTGGTCCCCTTTTTCCAACCCGTATATTACTTTCTGTCTTCTCAAGCCTGCTGACCCTAACTGTGCTCAACATTAGCTTCATGGGAGTGAGTGAAAATCTAGGCACATGTTTGAGCCGTGACAGTGACAAAATGGAAGTCATGTCCCACCAAACATGCCTCTCCATTACTGCAGATATTTTTTGCCAACCTATCAACCTTTCTTCACCAGATGTTTCCACTTTTTGTAGAATATGTGATTTATTATGACCAAGACTCCTAATCACTTTTAGTGCAATGTCAAATCCATCATTGCTTGCTAAAGTGTCAAATGGTGTAGCATAATAATGGGCACAGCTCGTTTGAAAGTGAGAATATGTAGCATACATGGGCGCATTAAACTGTCGTTAGACAAATGAGCTGTGAACCAAGGTTGTTTGCTGTTGGCTGACAGCTATTACAGCTGTATTTAAAGCACGGGCGCAAGAGAGGGTGGTTAGGTTATTGCTGAGCTCGCTCTCTTTCTCTCCCCTGTCTTTCTCTCTCTCTCGCCACTGAACTATACGCCAAAATGGAGAACTCTTGGTCTGTAAAGAGATTCATGCATCAGTGATTCTCTCTTGCCTCAGTTTCTTTTCATTTGTATGAGAGCGTTTGTGTATTGTATATTTGACAATGAAACATCAATACAGCACTTCATACTTCTAAGGTTGAACCTATTGTAATAAACGTTCTCTCTCTCTTTATCTCTCTCTCTCTCTCTCTCTCTCTCTCTCTCCCCAAGTGTATGCAGGGCTTGGAACTGAGACAAGTTTACAAGCTGGATAGCCAGTTTAAACAGTAGAGAACAGATGAACGTGCACACACATAAGCTCACATCTTGCCCTACACACACACACACACACACACACACACACACACACGTGTAACTTCACATCCAGCATCCAAGACAAATCCCATTTAGCAGAGCGCCTTCGCTCCACACCTGCCCTGTTTGTTATCAGACCATTCTCCGTTCCATTTCTTCATCTTGTACTCCAAGAATGCTTTGCTCGTCCTATGCGATTGACATTTTCTCCCGGCCTCTCCTGCCAGTCCACAGCTTCGTCGGCAGAGGACAACAAGTCCCAGCTCTCCATGAGGCCGCAGACCCCCCAGGGCAAAGGCTTTGAGTGCTCAGAGGTTGACGGACAAGTGGGGCCCAAGGCCGCGCCCCTTCCCACCCCGGAAGAGAAGATGAGGCAAGCTGCCCAGGCCGTGCCCACCGACATCGTCCCCATCAACGTCACAGGTAGGCCACACCCTCCCCTGTCCTGGCGTCCGCATCGACCAATCACACGTCTCGAGTAGTGCCGACGTCCCACTAGTGGTCAATCTCCTCATCGGCGTTAGCCGCTGGATTAGCAATGTCCTCTTCTTTCTATTGTGGCGTGCGTCTGTTGCGTGCTAGCGGCTTAGTTTCTTAGAAAGTAGCAACTTGTGCCCTTGCTATGAGATGCATCTGGCCTCATCCACCTCTCACGCCGTGTCTGTGGTGCGTGGATCTGCGACAATGCAGTCTCAGCGTCCACGCATCCACAGTGAAATATGCTGCATTTGCCTGCTCTCCCTGTGTGTGTGTGTGTGAGCTCTGTGTGTTCACCCCGCTCTTTTGCGCCTCTAGATATCTGACCTTCACCCTTGTTTGTGTGTGTGTGTGTGTGTGTGTGTGTGTGTATGAAATGTGTGACAGCGCACCAAAAGGTCAAGGCTTCTCAGGGACTGTAAAGTCAAACCACAGTTTGACAGACAAACACACACACACACATACAGACCCACCACAGGGTTAACAAACTACGAGACAAGTGTATTTTACACATAAATATAGAGACAGCTGCTGGTCACTGTGCGTTTGTCTGGCACTATGGCACTAATGAGTAGTTAACGTTGTTCTCATTCTGCCTGGGCTGCTGTTAACCTAATCCCCCGTCACTTTACATTAGAGAGAGAGAGAGAGAGGGAGAGAGAGGGAGAGAGAGAGAGAGAGAGAGAGAGAGAGAGAGAGAGAGAGAGAGAGA
>JAODLL010072678.1:0-16461 GCA_026546735.1 Forbesichthys agassizii | reverse complement strand
ATAGCATTGTAAATATAGCACACTTGGATTATGCATGGGGGTGGGGAGGCAGAAGAAAAAAGCTATTAGTTTGTGCTTCCAAATACTGGAGACCAACATTATGCCTGAATGTGTGTGTCGTGTCAGTATGTATATACAGAATGATGCAACCAGTGAGAGGGTTGTTTGTGTGTGTATATCTTCGTCTGGTATGGTGACATCAAAAGACACAGAGCTGAGTTGTTCTTTCCAGCTGGATGTTAGCATCTGAGATGAAGCATTAATGGACGCCTTTTCAAACAACACCCCCTCTGTGTCTAGCTCTCGCTCTCTGTCTGAGAGGGAATGAATGAAAGAAGGAAGGAAGGAAAGCTATAATATAGGTGTCGTGAAAGAAGATGAGTCATGCCGTCTATAATGAAGGTGCCCAAGGCGTCTGTGCGTGTAGTCATGGTACCATCAGCACATTGTTATCTTCCTAAGAGGTAGGCGCAGAGCTCCTAAGTTGCCGTGTGGCACAGTTGCACAAGAGGCCATTAAACTAGACGGCATCACCTGGCAAATAGGGAACCAACAGGGAGAGAGGGAGGAGAAAGTCTCAAAGCCCACACAGGAAATGGAACAGTATGCTGGTTATTTTTCAGAAGCACGACTAGCGGTAGGCTATTGGAAACCTCTGGCTAGTAAAGGCTGGATAAAGGGGTCAGTTGAACTCCAGCGTTTAGATCCCAGACAGCCTATTTTAATAGCCTGTTCCACGGAAAGGCAGGAGGGGGCCGGGGGGGAGGGGGTTTGAGTAACAGGTATAAAATGGGAAAACAACATAATTTTTGTTTGCTCATAACTCCACTATTTATGGGGAAATGTTTTTGAATGAGTTTTTGAATTAGGTCTTTTTGTTCAGTCTTATTCTATGACAGCAAGAAAAGGCCACCGATGTCATAAAATAATGCACTGTGCAATGATAGTCGTGCAGACCAAAATCCAACGCGCTGTCATTCCACAGTGGCTTTATGTGCACTTGTCTACGACCACTTCTCTGCGAGCAGCGCTGGATAATTCAATATTGGACTGACGGTGTTATAACAGTGCCCTCTACTGGAGTTTTAGAGAAAGTGTGACTGCGTCTTTACTGCGTCTCTCTCCCCGATTCTTTGGGGCGGACAAGAATTTGGCAGACAGTTGTGGCAGATTAACAGTTGCCAGTTCAAATTAGGGTTCTCGCCTTTTCCAGAAATAGCCCTTGGCTTGTTGCTACTCTGCTCATAGCCGATGTCTGTCACTTGTTATCATATTCTCCTCTTGGTGATACTGTATAATTGCTATCAAGGTATAGTGTAGACGAATTACCACGCCACTTTGTCACTGTAAAATTCATTCACCGTATTCTACCAACATTAAGTTATTGTTTTAGATTTGTATTAATTCGATTTGTACTTGTTGACTAATTTACTTCAGGTGTAGGCCTAATTGTACAACAGTATATTGCCAAATATAATAACATAATTACTACCATCATGCATATATTGTGACTGGTTTAGTGTGCACAGCTGCTATGTACGTTTTGACTAAAGTTTACATTAGTGAGGCTTGCTGTTACTGAAGACAATTTTTTATGAGCACTAAATAAATGTGATATACTGTTGGATATACTGTGTTCTGGAAAATATCCCGTTACATTGTGTTTCAGCGGCTATTACAATAAAAACCCCTACTGTATGACATAACACATGCCCTCTATTATACATGGTTGTTATTAATCATTTGAATAGTTATTAAATGTATATCAAGCTATAAACCTAATATGAAATGATTTGACCCATATTTAAAGGGATTTATGATGTACTCCCACACTGTAGGCCTACAGTAGTTCCACTTACAGGTAGTTCAATATTTACTGTACAACTACAACCTGAATGTTTTACAAATCAGGCTTATAGAGTATCTATGTCTACAAAACCCCACCATCATAATGTTGTGTTGTGGGACCTGCCAGAAGCAGGCCTTGGACCTGCTATTTTGGCCTACACCCCTCGTTGACCTGACAGCCAAGTGTCAGGGGAGTAGGGCCTGTCATACGCAGGTGGCTGAAGCTCTCAGCCTGGATGCCACAGTACAGTGTGTCCCTAGCCAGGCACAGTTGGAGCCCAGGAAATCATTGTACTGAAGAACTGCAGGTAATGCAACTTCTCTTTGACCTTCATCAAACCTGATTAAACCTGAACACGTTTTTCATGTCATTATTGATGTACTGTGACTCGAAAGAAGGTTTCATGCCGGTTGATTCTACTGCATGTGCCGGTTTTCTTTGGTTCTGGTAGCTTATTCTGGGCTTGAGATCTCACGGCACATTATGCTTGCAGCAGTAAAAACAGGCTGATGCCGATCAATCATATGGTTGTTTTAATGGCTGCCCGACGAGGCACGAGGCCTTAAGTGTAGATTTCTGTTCACTCACATATGTACAGTAGTTGGTGCTTTGTGGAGATTACCTGAGTTTTTATGAGGTTGCGATACAAAAGAGGATTCTTATCCTGAAAGGCAGGTTATAGACTATAGTCTTTAAGCTCTAACATTTTCTAGGTTTGTACAATAGTTGTTTTTGTAAAGCTCTTTTTTTCTGATGACAGCAAAAATCTCATGGAATTTGTGTAGAAAATTATTTACATTTATATTCAACAGTACCTTAATGACTAACAATCTTTTTCGTCAGTGTTAACCCACTTAATCCATACAAAATTTAATTCACCAGTGGCATAAAATCACGTTGGTTATTAAATCCCGTTTCCATGCCTCTTCTTAGCTACGCAGTTAACCTAGGTGGAATTCTGGAGGTTCCTAACCCTCTGAAGATGTACGGCCTATACTTGGAAGCTGTGAATGATTACATCAATGAATCCTATGGGGAGGACGTTTGGAGGCTGATTGAGGCTCGTGCAGAGATCCCCCACCTCAAGTTTGTCAGGCATCAGATGTACAAGTATGACGCCTGTTTCCTAGCAATTCACCACTGTTACTACATGCTTTAATGGCTTGGGTTGTGTTGATAGACACTCATAAATATAAATAATTTACTTTATGCATCTATATAAATGTATAGAAATATATGCAGGCAGCGTACAGACAGACCCTGCCCATTTTTCTATTAAAATATCATCGTGCTTATATTGCCCCATATAATAAAATATGTACAGTATATTGTTGCCCAACCTTCTGTAAGAAATAATTAGCCCCTTTTATAAAAACAGATTGTCTCATAATACTGGTTTAGGGCAATAATAATTAATCATTATGAAAAATCTGCCGGCAGACTCGGTAAGGATTACACTGTTTATTCGAGATGTATTATATCTGGAGTGCTGCCTAAATGCTAACCTTTAAAGGTCATATATACTGTACGATATCTTAAACATTAAGAGCGGCCAACAACATTTTTCTATGTATACAGTAGATTAATTGCATCTTGAGCAGGGAATGACATCACACTCGCTGTGTGTATTGTTGTAACCAAGCACCTCTTTGTTTTTATATGCAGCTTGGCCGTATGTGCAAGTTAGTGTGCGCGTGTGGCCCTTGCTTTGGTTTAAGATACTGGTGCTGCTTAATGTGACATCCAGTGACAGACAAGAACATCCTGCACAACGTTCCTTTAAGTTCCCTTCCTACATCTAATCTGAATGAGGAGGACATGTTTCACGCTATATACTGTATTTGTGTTTATGGTCAGATACATTACAGTGTTGTTGGATCTTCTCCTCACCTACAGTGACAACCTGATCCTGCGACTGGCCAAGGCAGCAGGTGAAGTATTGGGAAAGACCCACGATGAGTTAATGTATGCCTTTGGGGTCTATATGGTCAAAAGGATTGGAAACTATGGCTATGAGAGGATACTTAAGGTAAGCCCCGTCGTGACCTCAATCCGTGTTATTAATGTTGGAAGGTGTGTAATGAACGCATGACTATTATGGCCTACTCTATAGTATAATCCCATTAGTGTTTGGCCTCAGTCCCTCAGTGGAAAGTAACTACATTCAGGAACAGCTGCACCACAATTTCTCCATGTACAATCCCAAGCACATGGTTGGACAAAGCAAATACTATATAAGCATTCTGTGTATGTACCCCCTTCTGGCCAAAAATGACATTAACATAAAGGTCTAACCTGTAACTCAGGACTGAGCTTTCTGCATTTGTAGTCATAAGACAACTTGGCATTCTGAGGCCATGTTAATATAATTTACAACCCCATAATGCATCCCATTGTTTGGGTTTACAAGATATATACAGTATATATACATACAGTATCACGCTAATCTGCGCATAATTCTTCCAGGTGTTGGGCCGAAATGTTCGGGACTTCATCAACGAGCTGGACAACCTGCATGAGTATTTTCGCTTCTCCTTCCCCAAAGTGCAGCCGCCCAGCTTCTGTGTGGAGGAAGAATGTGAGACCAGCCTCACCCTACACTATCGCAGCACCCGTAAAGGCTTCACCCAGTTTGTAAAAGGTACAGGGGCTTCTTCTCAACTTGTTTGTACCCAGCTATTGCAATACCACCAAAAAAAAAAGAAAAGAAAAAAAGTTTATGTTATGAAAGGTTTTAATTTGTTTAAACTGGATTGGTAAATTATATATTAAGATGTATGATACTGTTGGTATACACAGGGATATCATCTACTAATACTATGCTTTTGACATAGTTGTTTAAATAACATATCAATATTTAAAAAATGTGTATTAGTCCTTAATGTTTCACGGTACTCCTGGTCATCACAATAACTATTAAAACTATACTGACTAATACATACCATTGCATTTGAGTACATATTAAGTAAATTGCCCACTTAAAGCAATATTGTACCTCAATTTTAAAAGTCAACCCTTGGCTCTTTACTGTAGATTATTTACATTAATATAAATGTACACACTAATGTTAAGCAAAAATATATGGACTGGAATTTGATTAGTGTGTTTGCCATTGACTTCCAAAATAATTCTTACACATAAATTATACTTATACATATTTACAAAGCTGATGGTGTGAATTTATTCTCAAATTAATCAAGTTTTCAGAATTACATTTTTTGTTATATTTATAATCTATTTGTAAATGAAATGTTCAATTATACATCAGTTTTATTAATGCAGTAGAACAGAGGTCTTTAGTGTTTTTGGGCCAAGGACCCCTTGGCTGATAGAAACACAGCACAGGGACCCCCTATCACATTGTATAACATATTTAGTTGCCGGACCAAAAACAATGTGTAGGGCAGCATATAGCGCCATGTATAAAAGTAAGCCATTAACTAAACTAATAAAATTCTTGACAGATTTATATATGTATAGCACAGGTTGTATTTATGTTCATTTCTATTTTCTGACATTTTAAGTTTTGAAAGAAAATATGTTTTGGGTCAAATAATTTGGAGGACTCCCTGCAGTACATTTGAGGACCCCTAGGGGTCCCAGACTCCTTGTTGAAGACCTCTGCAGTAGAATATGTTTGAGAAAAAATTGTTGTGAATGCAATTCTGCTTAAAAATAATATGTGATTTTCATTATAAATCCTTATTGTTTGAGTCCCATATCAATCCTACTCACATTTACCACCTTATTACCACATGTGCCTTTGACTCCTGCAGGCCAGCTCTCTCAAGTAGGACGGCAGTTCTACAACACTGACATTGAGGTGGAAATATTGTCCAAAGAAGAGACAGAGAAAATGACATATGTGGTACGTACTGCCACTTGGAAAACTGGGTCAAGCATCAATGGTTATTGTCTACTGCAATTGTACTTTTGTAAATCCATGAGGGTTTGGTACTTTGTGGCCATGACTTGGGAAAAAGCCAATCAAAAGCAAATCAGCCCTCCCCAACCCGTTACTTTGACTCTGTAATTTCTATCAATATGGTAATAAATACATGCTCTAAAACTCAATCTCAATGCTGCACCAGGTGCAATGACTGTTTATTAGATGGATATACATGTTTATTAGGGTGGAGCTTTATTTACCCGCTCAAAGTGGGATATACAACTTGACATTCCTTTCATTGTGCTTTCATCAGAGCCAACATTAATTAACAAACAACATTACAGTCACCTCTGAATGTTTCAATAGATCAAGACACAACAAGACATAATGTAGATAATTGGTCCTGCAATAGTGCCCTTGAGCAAATAATTAGTAGTCTGGTCAACCAACAAAACCAACTGCCAGTAATACATACATTTGAAGGTCATATGGCTTTAAAATAGTCTCAATATCAAATTCAATTTATTTGGACATTATTTAAAATTGTGTGTAAGCAGGCATGCAATATGTTTCTGTGTCAATTAATTTTGGACTTTACCCACAAAAAAACATTAGCATGCTTCGCCTAATTTAAAAATTATTTAATTGAAGCATTACGTATCAATTCTTTAAATTATGTAATGGTGATGATGTAATAAGGTCATTTTAGTAACTGAATAAAACATTTAGTTTTTCCCCCTAATAGTTTCAGCAGCATGTATGTAAGAATGATCACAAATGTTTCTGTACCTATTTCAGGTCTATAAAATGAACTTCGACAATGCAGCCTTCAAGCACCGCATGCCTCAGCAGAAAACGGCGCCAGGCTATGAGAAGCTTCCCATGAAGCGTGGGATTTTCTTCGACATGTTTCCATTTAGTGTTATATTCCGCCGTGACATGACAATGTACCGCATCGGTGACGGCCTCAAAGAGGTGTTCTCTGACCTGCAGGGCAAAAAGGTCAACGAGGAGTTCACCCTGGTCCGGCCCATGTTGGAGTTCAGCTGGGACAACGTAAGAGGCATAGAACTACTGAATCTATTGAGTTTCCATTCATATGAACACTTCCTTACACTTAGGTGGCCAGAAATTACACACTACAACTTGTATTCAGCGGTTCCCCATTCTATTCATCCTTGCAATCTTTCTAAACAAGCACAGATTAAGGTCCCAGAAACCAAGCAAATCCATCTAGCTGTTACCTAGCAATTACATTCCCCTAATTAGAGGACTGGAATGCAACATACAAGACTAGATTCTGAAGCTAACAACCACTAACTTCATTAACTAACTCATTCATGAATCCACTCTTAAGCAGTGTGTACTTTAGCGACATGTAAAATACGTGTAAGAATCCGAGAACTTGGGAAGGAGGGACCCTAACTGTTCACTCTTTGGCTCCATCATTGACAATGCCACCCATGCATGTACAGTATGGGTGCTCTTGATTCAGTGTTATTTCTGCCTGTTCCCATCATCAGATCTACACTCATCTGAACAATGTGTTCGAGCTCTTGTCCAAAGCGGTGGTAGAAAGCAAGCAGAAGGTCAACATACCCAAATTGAGCAAGGAAGAGCCCGAGGAAAAGGAAGAGAATGAAAAGGCTAAGAGAGAAGAAGAAAGAGGTGCTCATAGAGGATAATAAACTTATTCTACCTCATTCAAATCACTCAACTTTTATTACAGTTCTAAAACATTTCGTTTCCTTTAATGAACTAAGAAATTACAACCTTCAATGTCGCATTTGATTATATTTTGTAGATTTTCCAACACTCCGTCATCCTTATACAGAAAAATAATGATTTCATTCATTACCCTCACTTGTTACCTCAACTGTTAAATTGTGTTAACTTGTTTCCTTGCCTTAAATACTGTATATTGTAAATCACTATATAACTGTCGCTGAGGGCCATCTACAGTTGTCTTACGCATGGGGATAAGAAAACTGTATATTCCCCATACATCCCTGTCCATCTATCATGTTCAACAGACACAAAGTCAGTGGAGGAGATGAAGGGGACAGACCAGGAGTACAGCAGTGCTTTGACTCAGTACAACAGCTCTGCCAACTCTGGAGGAGAAGACATTGAACTCCTGGCTTTCCAGACAGTCACCGGTCTGAATCACTTTCCCATATTAATGTTTTCTTCCAGCTTTAAGACTGACATGCTGTTATGTCTAATACCCACAGAGCACTGTGTATTCCAAATAGGGCAAGATCATTATTGTTGTTGTATTGCACATATCCTTGCCAAAATAGACAAGTTGTGTTTCCACTGTACGGTAATTAGCTTGTCTTGGAAACGTTCTGATCATCTGTCCCTGGTATTCTGGTACAGGGAAGTGCAGTGAAACCATCTTTGAGGATATGCGAGAACCTCCCAAGAAGCCTCTCCACTTGAAGGGGCAGATGAAATATGTCCCACAATGGGATTCACTGATCTTCCTTGGGACACCCATGTAAGGCCTGTCTTGTATGACTGCTTGGCAGAGTTGACATCAATATCTTAGCAAGTATTTGTATGTTAGGCATTTATTCACTTTTAAAATCAATATTTGAACAAATTATGTAAATAGTTGCAGCTAAGGACATGTTGGATAAAGCTCTGATCACTTTTATGATAAGATATTCATTTTTAATTGCTGTTCGTATTGCAACTGGCCCTATGCCAAGAGAACCCAACAGTGCAACATTCACTGCTACTGCCAGTGAACAGACATATACAATGGTAGTAAATATACTGAAATAATAGTTATTTAAGCTATTCCTTTTCATATGCAGCTGTGGTGAAACTACAAGTAATTACATTTAAATTAAAACTCAGTATTAATTTGGCATGCCCTTCATGCTGTTCTCTGCTTGATCTGCTAGTATTGAGACGGTGGAGGATATGATTAAGATGGGCGTGTATGTCAACGATCTGAACCTGCATGACTCCAGCAGAGAGCTGATCTTGGCCGGGACACAGCAGTCAGCTGAACTACAACTGGCCCTGGATCAGGTAAATGAACGCTACCCCTGAATCTGTAGAGCGTCGCACTACTGGCTGAGTTGTACGATCTGGTTGCAATGAACATATAAATATCACATTTTCAGACCCTTGATGACCCAAACAAGTTCACCTCCCTATTTTGAGAACCACTGCTAAAAAATAAATAGAAAGTAAGCCATTTGACTGACTTCTCTCAAGCCGTAGAAGCTGATCAAATGTGTCACTGCTCATATGTTGAACATGAACCACTAACATGCAATGACAATGATTCCACATGCTCTCTCTCACAACAATCAACTCCTATTGCATGCTAACAAAGCAGAAGTAAATAAAATACTACATCCTCACTTTAATGTTTATATCATTTATAGTGTAGAGGGGCAGAAATATAACTAAGTGTGCACATGCCCATGTTTTCATTCTGTTCTATCATTATGTGGTTTGACCTTGTGATCAACATATTACTAATGCCACACCTTGCATGTGACACCACAGGAGCAACAGAAATATGCCCAGCTGCAGGAAATCATCAAGAAACTGGACGAGGAGAAGAAGAGAGGAGACTCCCTGCTGTATGCCATGATCCCCAAAGCTGTGGCAGACCGCCTCAGGAAGGGCATCACAGCACTAGAGACATGCCAGGTACTGTGCAGGGACCGAGACATGATCCAGGCAACACTTTGTCTGCTATGATGGACTACCAGCCAGTTGAAGCCAACCATATGCATGTCAGATAAATAACATTTACCTTTAAAGGTGGACTCCTCAATTGTGTTGTTATAGCGACCCCAAGCTCACTGTTCAAAGCACAACTGGGTAATTGGCTGTAGGAGCAGGGAGAAGTAAATTGATAGGAATGTATTCATGCATGCTACTGTATGAGATCTTAACAATATGTTTGTGTTACATAATATGTGACATAATATGTTACACCAGTCAATAATATAGGACAACTAAAACAGTCACAAGATGACAGGATGTTGTAAAAACTGTCCTTTATTTTATTCTTCCTTCAGTAGACGTTATTCATTTATTTATGATATTGTTGCAGAAACCACTTATGCAAAACGAGTTATAGCGCAGTATCTCCAAGTGTATGAACCACATCGCCTCCGGTTTACAAAAGACACACAAGGATTCAGGAGCCAGCAACCATGTGTGCAAACTCTTGAAGTGTTGTTTCCTGCCTACCCTTGAGCAACTATTTTACGGCTGGTTAGGGGTTGGAGGACAAAAAGGCTTCTTCGGAAATAAAAAGTCCACATGAGACTGAAGAGTCTCTTTTTCTTCAGTGACACTGACCACCAGCTGTTGCTTCAAATGTTATTTGAGCTCCACAGACGCATAGCTACTCCATCTGCTAGTAGTCCAGGTGACCTGCACAGATCGTCACAGAACATACACTACCGCCGTTGAACTGGAACTTAACCATCATGGTTCATCGTCTGCTGAACTGACCAGGACAGGCACTCCCCTTCAGAACCTTTGTTCCTTCACCATGCTCAGGAGCAGGACAAGATGCTGCTCGTGTGCCTTCCACAGCATATTCTGATGGCTGACCTCCATCTGCTCCATGTCTGCTTTTCTCTGCGGAGTTGCTTATGTTGTGGCACCTCCTCTAACAGCTGCTTTGTCTCATCCTCCCAGATGTATTAGTTGGTTGTGTGTGCAGGTTTTTCTTCACTGCACCTCCTCCTGTTGGAGAGATTATAGACAGTCTACATATTATTTCCATTCCAACTTAAAATAGTTTGACAGCAGGCCACGGACAAAACCAGCACAACAGTGTGCACACATTTGGTAACACTATCACAAAATATTTTATTATGCCCAAACTGACCTCCATGGACCCATTTCTACTGATATGATGGATTCTACATGATGATGTAAGAATTATGCTATTCAAGTATAGCAAACTATTAAAATGCAGTGAAAATTACTTACTGAAGTGTCAAAACTGTCACTAAGAAACTGCAAATATCCACTCTGTTCAATTATTTGAATACATTTTATAAAACTATTATCTCTCAGACCATTATAGTCAAACCTCATTATATTTGAGATAATATAAGCACTTGTCAATCTATTATTTCCATATACAGTAGATGCATGCAGCTAAATATCTTACTTTCTGAAGGAATCAGAACTTTCTGCCGGTGGTGTGTCTCTGCAGGTCTTCCCAGATGTGACCATCCTCTTCAGTGATGTGGTGAAGTTTAATGAGATCTGCATCCACATCACGCCCATGCAGGTTGTGGACATGCTCAACGAGATCTACATAGTATTTGACACCCTCAGCGAGAAGCACAATGTCTACAAGGTCAGTACTTCAGTAAACTGGTCAGGCGCCGTGGGGTGACACATTTGTGAATGATTTAACGTTTTCCAGCAAATGCTTTAGAATACATCAACTACTGAAGCTCTAGTGTAGAAATGGCTTTTCGAACCTTCCATAAACTTTAAAGTAATCAGTCAGCAAAACAAGGAAATTGTCTGCATTATGCTGTATCAGCCTATTTATCTTGTAGAAATAATTTACAGTTGTGTACAATCGTGTGAAAAAGCTAGTTATATTGCATTATACTAATTTACATATTTATTTGAATATAAAACAATATGTTTTAGGCTATATTTTTGTGCTGCCATAATCGATTTTTTTAATTAAAAAGTCAAGTTGACTGAAAACACATTCTTGTGTGTTGGTTTCTTCAGGACGGTATAGTACACACATACTCGAGCCTGGGAAATGTGTAAATCTATCAAACATTTGAGATTATGCTTGGTTCATTGACTTTTGATGAGTACACCTTGAGGGAAATTCATCAGCCCAGTTTACTTACACAACACAGACAATACTATATTAAATATTCAGTAGGCAACTTCAGAACAACTGAAGACTCAAGAAAACATTTGAAATAGTGTTAACACCAATAAATCACAACTATACCTCTGTAGAGCACTGCAGATATTTAGTTTCCAGCAGGCATGAGTGTGATTGGTTAAATAGGATGTGCAGAGTTGCTTGTATATTCTTAATTCTCTAGTTGCCTATGCACTGAATAACTACACCTTTAACGTTAATTCACCTCATCCACTTTAACCAGGTTGAGACCATCCGTGATGCCTACATGGTGGTGGCAGGTGTACCCAACAAGACCACCTTTCATGCCCACCACATATGTGATATGGCCCTAGACATGCTGAGCTCAATCGATCACCTCAAAGACCCTTCCACTGGAGACAACATACAGATCAGAGTCGGTAAGGCAGAGCTGAATGCGGGCAAGCAGGTGCCATATCAAATATTTTGATTGAATACACACATCATCACATTGAGTGATCTAAGGTTGCATTTGGTTTATTAAGGTTTTATTTTCATGTTTTCTAACATATACTCCATATGGTACATGTAGATACATATTGCCAAATGACTAGCAGAAGTCAGTGCGCAAACGTCGCACTGACTTCTGACGGAAGAAAGAAACCCCCTAGGAATTAATACATCTTAAATAAAAATGGAAAAACAAATGCACAGCTAGCGTAAAGACAACCATATAAAAGTGGTCAGGATCTATGTGCATCTTACCTCACTGTATATCCCTTAGGTATCCACTCAGGCATGGTGGTGGCTGGTGTTGTCGGTCTTAAGATGCCTCGCTACTGTCTGTTTGGAGACACAGTGAACACTGCTTCAAGGATGGAGAGCAATGGAGTGGTGAGATCAAGTAAAAGGACTAAATAGCCCAGAGCAAATATCTAATTGAGTTGATTGAAATAATGACAGTGATAATGATTTCCCTGAGACAAAAAGTGTGGTAGATTAGCTCAGGGAAACATATCCATTTTAATGAGACTGCTATTTGTGTTGCTTTTTAGTTAATGCAAAGTACTAATCACTTCATTTGTTTTCCCATTAGCGGTAATAACAGAATAGAGTAAATTACACTTTCCGTGGGAAGTGTTCTAAATTGTATTGAGAGACGAGACAATTTGGAAACGAGCAGTTCATTTATCACAAAACTCAATATCAATTAATTTCCGAAGTAGAACGGTTTTATGTTTTAAAGAGAAATAATAAAAAGATTGCATGCATGTGACCATATTTTGTATTAGAGAAAACATTACAAGATACTAGTAAAACTGATCAATTACTTAATACCAAATAAACGAAGGTTGAGCAAAGCCTATGAATAATATTGTGAACACAAACAAGTTTGTCTTAACTTCCTGATTGTCTGTTGGTCTGGTTAAACAGGGTATGCAGATCCATATCAGTCAGACCACCAAAGACCACCTGGAACATGAGCCTTATATTATTGAAGAGCGGGGCAAGATCTTTGTTAAAGTGAGTGAGATCATTAGACCAAGATAATCTCAAATCAAGCCAGATATTGTCATTTTCCACTTTTCAACTTATTCTGCATGTCTAAAATCTAATATTATAAAGTTTTAGAATCAATTTGAATGAATATGAGACATCTGTTCAGCTGTAGTGCACGGTCAAATTGCTGTGTTCTTTTTGTTGATCCTGACTTTTTGACCGGTGCGTGGATGGATACAGAGATTTTTGGAATGCTATCCTGTATTTCTCACAGGGGAAAGGCTACATGAAGACGTACTGGTTAAAGGGAAAGAAGGACCTGTCATTTAAGACGCCTGCAGAGCTGCGCTACAGCAGCGAGCAGAAAGACTCTGAAGACAGGAGTTCCAATGGGTGAGTAACGGAAAGTGCAGAACAACAGTATAGGATACTGTATACTATGAGAACAGGCCTCAACCACTACTGCAGGAGATAATACACAGAGCACTTAATGCTATTTGATAAATATATATGTTACAGTTATTTTTAATCGTGAATATATCATGCTTATTATTTTTAGGATCAGGTCTTACAGGAGACGCATACAATATTTGTTTGCTTCAACCCCCGCTATGAGCTCAACAGTTTTCCCAGAAACAAACAAACCACTGTTGACCATTTCCACGTTGTCTCTACTAAAGACACAATTTAGTGGCATGCAAATATTACTTAGTCTAGAGGTCTAACGTTTCTTTATCAACAACTATTTGTTTTGTACTGCAATTAATTGTAACAGTTTTGCAAACATGTGATTCTATCAGTTCAATCTGCACCAACACCAAGCGCTCAGCCTCCAATCTCAACATCCCCACTGAAGAGCAGGCAGAAGAGAAACCCACCCCTATAGACCTCCCCCTAGACACGGTGCCCCCACAAGAGGGCGCCAGCGAGCCCCCGACGATCTCGGCGGAGCCCCAGGAGAAGGAAAAACCGAAAAAGCCGAAGAACAACAAGGTAGCCAAGCCGGAGGTGCCACAGGCCAACACGCTGCCGGAGATAGTGCCCCCCACTGATGGCGTGGAGAACCCAGGCCCCTTAATCAACAACAAGAGGAACAGCTTTAGGCAGCAGTACGTCAAGCTGCCAGCCAACCTACCCATGCGTAGCACCGCCTGCTCAATACTGTGAGGGTGGCCCCGAGCCCACATAGGGGCCATTGTTGTCCCACATTACAGGGCACGCCCCCCACATACAATGTCTGATGCCAAAACCATCATGTTGGTCAAGGACTACACAAGAGACGGCCTGAGGTACTAGACTTGTTAGCAACTCTGCAGTAATTGGTAGCTCTGCAGTAGCCTTTCTGTGCCTGACAACGAATATATCATTGTCCATTATTAATACGTTGGGTGCAATGGCATATTTGAGTTTCTTGATTGGCTTTTGACTTTGAAAACCCTAAATAAAAAACAAACCATAATAATTTACATATTCCAATTGGATATTGCTCTGGTAAGGCCATCCTGTTATTAGAAGTGGCCAATCAAACGTTTCAACAAGGACCAATTTGGGGGCAGTCAGTAAGAAGGCAGCAAAGCTAGAAGGTTCCAAAGGTGAGTTCCTAATAAAAACTAGTACCCAGTTTCGGCAAGGGACAATTTAAATTCTTGATTTCTGATAAAATGATAATACTAAAGTAATGTAATACCTGTCATTATGCCATTTAGGTAACATTAGAGATGTGAACTATTTACATTAAAGGGTAGGCTCCAATCCAGAGATGCTATAATTCCATTCTATCCTGACCTAACCTGTACATGAGTACTCAAAATGCTCAGCAAGTCTTAGATTGAGAAACCTCTAGAAATACAGAAGGGGTACACTACTATTTGCTACTGGTATTTACTATAAGTTGGATGTTTATAAATTCAACATATAAATTATTGTACAGGTTTAAGCCGTTTATGAAATCACTGTTATTACTAATGGAGTCTTTTAGACAACATTTTACATTTACAGTAGTATACGAATCCTGGAAATTAAAGCAATTTATTTTGGTGACCAGGTATACATTGAGTTTACTTGAGACAGAGGCTTCCTAATAATAGAAAAATATATTCTTTAATTTTACAGTATGCTTTATTTCATTCAATACCTGAAAGTACATATTATTTAATTCAATAACTGAAAGTAAATCATCACAATTTGTTATTTTTGTATTTAATGTCTTATAGGATTGTTGTTTCATAGGACACTATATGCCACCATTGTCTTCATCTTCATAAAGGGTTCCGTTTCTGATAATTGTATGTGAATGTTTTTGTTTCACTGTATTGTAGTCTGTATTCATATAAACTTCATGTACACCCAACAACACATTCTGTGTCATACTGTCAATGTTAAAGTATTGTGACCAGTTCAGAATAGAAGCTTTAATTAGTACCTAATTATTTGATCATAAAATACACTGTACATGTGAAGAATGAGATGGAAAGGTTCTGCTAACACTCACTTATCTGCAGACTAACACAATGTAAATCTCTGCTCTCAGATTAACCATACTTTGTTCATCTTCTATGACGTTCACCTGCTTCAAAAAGAACAGACAGCCCATGGACAGGGCACATTCAATACACTGTTCTATTCATGTCCCAAGCCTTCAAGTGTAATTCACTGCCATCATGAAGCGGTTACTGATTCATGCTTTAGGTCATTTGGTGATAACTTCATGCCAGAGGCATGACTGGGTGTCAGGTTGGGTGGTGGAAAAATCCTTGTGATCTTTAAATGAGCGATAAGCAAGTTAATTGGTGTCCTCCATATTATTTCCAAAACCAAAATAGATGCGTACGTAATCTGTGTACACATATTACATACACACCTATTTTGTTTTTCACAAACCAAACTGGTGCACAGAGCAGAACACCTTTAAGGTTCAGAATGCCGTCTTCACATGAAAATACATTCATGAAAATACACACACTGTACATGAGAAACACTAACACAAATATCCCTTTTAACAACCATGCAGATATACAGTACTCTCCATTTAGACATTTCCTTCTGAGATGTCACTACAAGATAAAGAGGAAGTCGTCAGGAAACCGCTTAAGCACTACTTCCTGTCTGTTGCTATGGCATCGGGCCATTTGGTGGTTACGCAGTTTACCTAACTTTATTTCTTGCAGAAGAGTGGACATGCAGCCAAGCAAAGAGGCAGGTGTCTTCTAGTTCCAGCCATACGCTGGTAGGCTGCTATCCCAAAATTACTTTGTAATCCAGGTGTGTGTGTGTATGTATGTATGTATACACATACACTCACCTAAAGGATTATTAGGAACACCATACTAATACTGTGTTTGACCCCCTTTCGCCTTCAGAACTGCC